>JAIUZE010073427.1:0-51888 GCA_022085475.1 Heliosperma pusillum | reverse complement strand
ACAAATACTTCTACAAACAGGCATAAGTTCTTAGCAAAGTCAATAGTCGACTTCTGTAACTCGAGGCTATACCACAAGGTAGGAAAACATCCTAGTCCTAGACTGATCAGACCTAGCGACAACAGCTATTCCATTCCCCGTCCCATGACATAACCGTACATGAGAAACTCTACTAGGCGACCCCCTAAGCAGAGATGGCTAGTACTTAAGCTGGCTACATTCCCAAAGTGGAACTCTTAGGCAGCCATGCCCCGACTTGGAGATAAGCCCCCCAGGCCGTGACACAAAAGCTATCAAGCAGTGAACTATATACTCGTTAAAGATAGTAAGGTCTATCAATGTCATGGTCTAAGGTACTCATTTAGAATTAGAATGGTCAACACGCCATAAAATCATAATTCTCTATGAGTACTTAGTCAACACGACATATATCATACAATTAAACAGTCACGGGAAAAACTTCTTATCATGTGACTAATTGCATATAAATCACATTCAAATATCATATCGCCTCATATCTACTAAGGCTCATTCATTCATTCATTAAATAAAACCCTACCTGAAGACAAATCCCCGACCCGAGTCCCGCTGATGATCGGTTTGTCGTCAAAACAAGCATAAAAAATAACCCAATAAAAGTAGTATAAAGGGGTCGAAATCCACGAGGATGGGGGAGGTCAACTACTAGTTCGATTGAATCCTATTCTAGCCTAAAATATGACGGATTGGAAAGTTAACTAAAAACTAGGAAAAATAAGTAATCGCTAAGTAATAAAGATGAAAACAATTAAGGGAAAGACTAGGGTGAAGGGTTCACCTTAGGGGGATTTATGGGTTAGTCGGGTAACTAGCAAAGGGGGTAAATAATTTGAGTAAAATCGATTGCTAATGTCTCAACAATCGATAATCATCAACAAGCTATCGCATTTGTCTCAAATCACCCATATAAGCACTTAGTCTAATCGTCTCTACCACCGTCGCTTAAGAGAAGATCAAACCATGCTTGATAAAATGGTAACTTTCGTTCACACATTTCATCAAACACTTGGTGTTCATATGGGCAATACCCAAATCATTTACCACAAACTTGCTAATTAACCAACCTAATACCCCACATGATCCACCTTTAGGCTCCCCTAAACCCTAGAGGATAATCTACTCACACATGGCAAAGGAAATCAAAACACTAAAGGGAAGGGGGAGTTCAATCAACATCATGCTATGAGAAGAATAAAGATAATAATCAAAAGATGAACTATACACTAGAAATGGAAATTAATTGCATAAACAATAAAAAAGGTGAGAAATTTAATACCAAACAAGACTTATATTGATGAATATGGGGGAATGTCTTCACCCAAGTCTTCAATACAAACCTCAAAAAATGAAATGTAAGACTAGATTCCACAACTTGAAATGATAAACTAAACTAGATTAGGGAAATATTAGGAGAGTAATTAGGGATTGATTTGGGTTACAAATTTCTAGGGTTTCGTGCTAAAAGAAATGTTAAAACTCAAAAACTGCTTACAAAATAATAAGGGGGGGTATATATAGGTCTCTCGAAATTAAGGAAGAAATTAGAAGAAGAGGCGAATTTTTCAGTCTTGTGTTCCCGGCCGGTCGACCGGCCGCCGGGCCTCTGACCGGCCTGGAGCACATGCGTGACTTCAGGAACTTTGCATTCAAAATCTTCAAAAATCTTCTAAGTATGGGAAATAGTGGCCTGGGCCGGTCGACCGGCCGCCGGTCCCCAACCGGCCTGGAGCACCAAATCACTCTCACATGCATTCTGATGTAGGTGTGGGCCGGGTAGTCGACCGGCCGCCGGTAGACCGGCCGGCGCTACCTGGGCTTTTTCTTCATTTTTCTCAACTTCTTCATTGGTGGAGTTGATGTCTAGGCCGGTGGACTGGCCGCCGGTCAATAGGCCGGCTGGCACCACCTGGAGGTTCAATTCTTCATTCTTCGACTCATCTTCGAATCCCGACTCATGCAATGTCTTTATGCACCGAATCCTTCATTTCCGCCTTAATTCCTGCAAATAGAGATCGATATTCATAGCGCGGGAAATCGGGAAATAAAATGCAATTAAAGACACGCAAATCCGTGTAAACGGACCAAAATGGGGACGAAAATGAGGTAAAAAATGTGACTAAATAAGTGCTTATCAAAATTCCCTACACTTAAGACTTACTCGTCCCCGAGTAAGTAAACAAAATTCGAGACCCATAAGTACCCTTATTCAATACTACTCTAATATTAAGGCTACAACCTAAACTATTAATAATATCCGACGGTAGGCAATTAACGGGCCTCCTCCGTCCCTTCAACTCACAACGAGATACTCATGAGGTAGAGTACTTCCTTGCCAGGCAAGTGGGGGCTTGCTCAAAATCTCGACGCATCCAAATGAAAAACACGTAAGAACACGACAAAGATGCATCTAACAAAAGAAAAATCACATGCCTCATCCATGTGACGGAAATATCTAAAAGGAAAACCGTTTAAATCATGCATGATCCTTGTAAGCCACTAATATCATAAAGCATGGAAAAATATTCGCCTCCTAGCGGTGCAAGTCTAATGAAAATTTCGAACCCCGTCTACTATTTGCTTGGCCAAAAGCGATAAAATGGAAGATGGAAATGAAATCCTCGTGACGTTATTAAGCACAATAGTATATGGAATTCACGTTTCTCAAATAAATGAGACACAAGGGTCGTCCCGTCTCACTATGCAACTTCAAAGGCAAATGATTCAAGAAGGATAAAAGGAAATTGCGATTTGAGTCTAAGTGCTTGCAAAACTTTTCATTTCACACTTTGCTTTCTTTTTCTTTTTCTTTCTTTTTGATTTGCATTTTGGTTTGCAATTTTTGGCATGAACGCACACGGTTTCCGTCAAGGACATGCGGTCGGAACCAACAATAGGGGTATCCCCACCGTAGTGGCATCGAAAGGGGGCCTAGATATGGGCCCACTAGAATCCCTAGAAGTTCCGTTTTGCATTTCCTCGACGAAAACGAGAAAAGATGATAATTGACTCAATATTTTCAGCTTGTTTGATTTGTTTCCTTTTTTTTTGATCAAAAGTGGAAGAACAATGAATCATGGTTGGTTGCATAGCAAGAACGGTCACCTAAGAATTCTTTCTACCATCGGAATAATCACATCAATCGAGGGTGTAGAGGTGGAATAAGCGCAAACTCGTGGCTCGGCATTAGTAGACGGGTTAAAACTCACTAGAAATGCACAACCCAGGGCGTCTAAAATTCCACGATTAAGATGAACACTTTATGAATAAAAAAGTAGCAAAAATGGACTATGCACATTCAACAAGTTTTCCAAAAAGACAATTATTAAAACATTTTTTCTAAATGCAACTATATGCCATGATGCAATATAGCATATATACAACTTAAATGCACATGCTCTAACCGACTATATGACACATAAGCTAATGCTATCTCCTAACAGCACACAAGTGGCACACACGCCAATCAACAAAATTCACACCATCGTCATCAACATATCCCGTCCTCAAGTAAGAAGGAAAGGAGATAAGGGAGAAGAGAAATAGGAAAGATCTCACCAAAGCGTCTTCATTTTCCCTTTTTCGTGCCTCATATGATGTGGGGCGCACCTATGGATGGAGCTAAAAAGAAACACACGGCAATATATACAAAATAAACTATATACAAACTAATCTAAACATATATTTTTTTTGGAAAATTTTCAAATTTTTCGATTTTTAGGCATTTTTCAACTTTTTTTCAAAAATCAACGATATATACAAAAGAAATAAAATCCTCCCCACACTTAAGTCTTACTCGTCCCCGAGTAAGTGACGCAAATATGGAAGGAGAGAAAAAAGAAAAGGAAAAACAAAACAATCTTTTTGGGCTTTTCAATTTATGGGAATTCCCTCCCCACACTTGGTATTTACATGGTGTGAGGGGTGAATTCAAAACAAATAACATGTTTTTGGGTTTTTAAATATTTTGAAAAATAAAAACTTGTTTTTGGGGTTTTTGATTTTTGAAGAGAAATCACAATATGAACAATATATACAAGAGGGTTAGTTCTAAGTAAATGCATGGACTAAATAAAAGTCCTAAAACTAAATGCAAAATGATATAATACAATGTCATGATCTAAGTAAATGCAAACTACACTATATGGATGCAAGGCTAACATGTGACGATATGTTACAAAATTAAATTCTAATGCAAGCCTAAATGGATGCAACTAAATGGATGACTAAGCTAAGATATAATACAACTATCTAAATGCATGCGAAAATGTAAATATGATGAAGATTTGGATTATAAGGGATAATACTCATGGGTTTCCGGCCTCAAGAGTATCCAGTGAAATCAGAGGATGTAGTATCAAATTGGCCATGACTGGCCTCAGCAAAAGACGCATCTACATCCTGGGCTCCCGAACCAGAGCCGCCACCCTCCACAATCTCGAACCGTGGACCCATACTGTTAAACCACTCGGCATTCTGTGCCGCAATCTCTGGGTCCACCTCCTCCTCATCAACTACCGGCTGAGTAAAACCCGGCGCAGAAGAATAATAGTCTGGCTGAACATTGAAATCACCAAACACCCTAGAACCCGGATCATACCCGCCCTCTGGCCACATGAAATAGGACGGATGTGGGCCAACTGGCTCCCTATACCCCTCCCTACACCAATTATCGTAAGAAGGGTATTGGCCAAGGGCCAAGTCATAGTACATCCTGTCCATCCGCTGCGACAAAAGAGCTCTATCCCGAGCCTCCTCCTCACGCCACTTAGCTGCCGCCTCTCTCTCCCTAGCCGCTGCCTCTCTCTCCGTAGCTGCTGCCTCGGAGGCCAAAGTCATGTCGGCCATGAACTGGATCAAGGAGGGATCCAACGGTGGGTAACTGGTAGTGGTGGAAGTGGATGCGTCGGGTTGGGATGAATTGGGCCAAGGGCGCCACTGCTGCTGATGATAGAAGGGGCTCATATAAGGCAATGTGGTGGGAGTGGGGCCCCGCTCCTCTCTCCTATATGTAGTGACGGGGGCAGTAGGATCTCGCCTAAATGCGGTAACTGGAGCTAAAGGATCTTCCGGGGTTTCTTCAGGTGGTGGTGGAGGGTTCTCCTCCTCTAGGGGGAGAAGATAGTGCGCGCTATCAGGAACCACTTTCATAGCAGCACTATTAGGGAGGGGAATAGAATTTACCCCTCGAATCCTCCAATAAGTCTTCCCGTCCTCAACTCTCTTTATTACCCACTCAAGCTTCTTAAAAACGTAGTCCTCCGTCAACAATGAGTAACCCCCTAAACACCTCAAATTACGCTCATCTAGAGCATCTCTACAAAGTACATGAGCAATCTTGGTAACAATCCCCCCTAAATGGATTCCGGTAGGGCTAAACGGGTCAGTGGCAATTTTCTGGAAGTGGATAACGACATGATGACCGATGTTGATCCCAAATTTATGCGGCTGTTGGAACAAGTAAGCCGCCAAAATCGAAAGCTCATCGGCCCTAAAATTATGACACTCCTCTCTCCCAAACAACGTCCAACCCATAAACCTATGCCAAAACCTAATATGGGCATTGTGGCAAGCATTTGCCGGCCTCTTAGTTCCCTTCTCAAATTCAAAACCCGATATAGCAGTCCACACATCATTCACATTAAAGTTTTCGGGGACCTTGTACGACTTATGAAATTTGACCCCTAAAACCTTACAAAATTTCTCAAGGAGAAGGTTAAATGCAGTATTAAGAAGGCGAAAGGAAACAATTTTGACCATACCCGTATTTCTATCCTTCTCATGACTAAACGAACTCAAAAATTCCCAAGTAAGACGGGGGTAAGTACGGAAGTGCTGACCGTATAGTTCCCCCATCCCCAAACCTTTGAAAAGTTCAAGAGTGACCGTATCAAGGCCAAGGTTCCGCATAGTATTCCGGCAAATAAAACGGGAGTGGGGAAGAGGTCTACGCTTTAAACATTGAAATTTACCTCTTGCTATTTCGCTTACGAAGACGATATCCGGAAAATCGTTATCCGGACCCATTCCCGCCGTCACCTGCTGAAGCCTAGCCTCCAACTCGGCCTCAAGTTGAGCCCTTGTTCTTTTCCTTGGTGGTTGTTGAGTCATGTTGATTTTCGTCTTAATCAATTGAAAGAGGGAAAAATTGGGTTTTTTTGAGGTGGGGGATGATTTTGGGTGAAGTAGTGGGTTAATTAGTGGGTTGAATGTTGGATTTGGTGAATTTTGTGGTGATTTATGTGAGTTTTGTGAGGTTTTTGTGAGTTTTGGTGGAGGTATGAAGGAAGAAGGAGAAAGAAGGGAGAAGAAAACAAGAAGAAAGAAAGAAAGAAAAGAGCCTCACGAGTAGTTATTGGTCTCGGGTAGTGCTCTGGGCCGGTCCAGGCACCGGCCGCCGGTCGACCGGCCTGGAACCCAGTTCAAATTTTTGATTTTTTCTGATTTTTGGATTATGGTGTGTTCAGGTCGTCTAGGCCGGTCTGACCCCGGCTGCCGGTCGACCGGCGTGGACTTCAGCTCAAATTTTCAACCTTTCAAAAGTTCAGTTACAATGCGCTCTGGGCCGGTGTCAGACCGGCCGCCGGTCGACCGGCACAGAACACAGCCCAAAAATTTCCAAAAATTCAATCCTCTATGATAAAGTGATCCAGGCCGGTTGGACCCCGGCTGCCGGTCGCCCGGCCTGGAATACCTGCACTTTAATTCCCCATCTTCAAAAGTCACCTTCTGGAGTGCTCTGGGCCGGTCGGCACCCCGGCTGCCGGTCGACCGGCCTGGAGCACATCTTCTTGTCTTCACCTCTTCTTCAAAACCAAAACAAATTCCCAAAGAAACCCAAGTCACCAACATGCTCGAGCCAACCAACATATTCCCAATGATACGGTTATGATTCAAACCCGACTACAAATGTTTCAAAATTTTTCTAAAACTTCTTCCTAAAGACGAAAAACCCGAGTACACAAATCCAAATCTTCACAACTATTCCTAATATGCATGCTATATACAAAAAATTGGTGGTTGTTGAGGGACTCCACCAAACCTATCAAATCACAAGAGTTTACAAACAAGACTCCTCCTCGGGAAGTGGATCCTCAAGGAAAAGTACTTCCACCGTTCCCTTTTCATCTCCATCGAAATATCTTTTCACTCGATGCCCGTTGACCTTGAAATTACCACCTTCCTCGCTCCAAAGTTCAAAAGCTCCATGTGATGAAATGTCGATAACTTTGAAAGGACCCGACCATCTAGAGCGTAGCTTACCCGGAAACAACTTAACTCTAGAATTATAGAGTAAGACTTGGTCACCCACTTTTACATCTTTATCAACCAATTTGGCATCATGCCATTTCTTTGTTTGCTCCTTGTAGATCTTTGAGCTTTCGTAGGCATCAAGTCTTAGCTCTTCAAGTTCATTCATTTGGAGAAATCGTAGCTCTCCGGCCATATCAATGTCAAAGTTCATTTCTTTCAAGGCCCACCATGCCTTGTGCTCCAACTCGATTGGCAAGTGACAAGCTTTGCCATAGACAAGCTTGTAGGGAGTTGTGCCGAGTGGAGTTTTGAAAGCGGTGCGAAGGGCCCATAGAACATCCGGAAGCTTTTGAGACCAATCCTTCCTACCTTGGCTTGTAGTCTTCTCCAAGATAGCTTTTATTTGACGGTTTGAGACCTCTACTTGCCCACTAGTTTGAGGGTGGTAGGCAAGAGCGGTCTTATGAGTGACACCATGGGAAGACAGTAAGAACTTGAAAGTGCTCTTCCTAAAGTGCGAACCCCCGTCGCTAATCACCACCCTTGGGGTCCCAAATCTCGGAAATATAGTGTTCTTGAAGAGCTTGATAACAACCTTAGCATCGTTTGTTGGGGTGGCGACGGCTTCAATCCACTTGGACACATAGTCCACCGCTACCAAAATGTACTCATTCCCACAAGAGTTGGGAAATGGTCCCATGAAATCAACTCCCCAACAATCAAAAAGCTCAATCTCAAGAATGTTTTGAAGAGGCATCTCATTCCTTTGACTAATATTCCCCGTTCGTTGGCACCGATCACAAGATTTGACATAGGAGTGGATATCCTTGAACATAGATGGCCAATAGAAACCACCTTGTAACACCTTTGCAATGGTGCGAGATGTACCAAGGTGGCCCCCATAGGCCGAGTTGTGAATTCTATCAACAATCTCCATACCTTCTTCTCTAGGAACACATCTTCGAAACATGCCATCACCACACTTGCGAAAAAGATGCGGGTCATTCCAAAAATAGCGTTTTGAGTCATGCTTCAACTTCCTCCTAGCTCTAGCATCCAACTCCTCCGGAATAAACCCGCTCACAATCAAATTTGCCAAGTCCGCAAACCATGGTGATTTACCACCTATCATCATAAAACTATCTTCTCTCAACCACTCATTGATCGGGCCACTCTCATCCTTCAACCCATGATCTTCGGTAGTCAATCTAGATAGGTGGTCGGCAACAACATTCTCGGACCCCGCCTTGTCTTTAATTTCCAAGTCAAACTATTGAAGTAAAAGAACCCACCTCAAGAGCCTTGGCTTTGCATCCTTTTTCACTAACAATTGCCTCAAAGCGGAGTGATCCGAGTATACCACAACCTTAGCACCAACAAAGTATTGCCGGAACTTTTCCACGGCATGAACAATAGCTAGCATCTCCTTTTCCGTCGTAGAGTAGTTGACTTGGGCTTGATCAAGAGTTTTGCTTGTGTAGTCGATTACATGATGCTTCTTGTCCACAACTTGGCCAAGCACCGCCCCGACCGCATAATCGGAGGCGTCGCACATAACTTCGAAGGGAAGGCTCCAATCCGGTGATCGGATTATGGGAGCCGTCACAAGAGCCTCCTTTAACCTACAAAAAGCACTCAAGCAAAATTCATCAAATACAAATGGTGTGTCCTTGAGAAGAAGAGAAGTTAAAGGCTTGGCTATTTTAGAAAAGTCTTTGATGAAACGTCGGTAAAAGCCCGCATGGCCTAGAAAGCTTCTCACTCCCTTCACATTTGTAGGGGGGGACAAGTTTTCTATTACCGAAACCTTAGCCATATCAACTTCTATGCCTCTCTTAGACACGATGTGACCAAGCACAACCCCCTCCTCCACCATAAAGTGGCACTTCTCCCAATTGAGGACAAGGTTGTGCTCCTCACATCTTTGCAAAACATGAGACAAATTCATTAGCCCAAGATCAAATGAGTCTCCATGGACACTAAAGTCGTCCATGAAGACCTCCATACTCTTCTCAAGATAATCGGCAAAAATTGCCGTCATACATCTTTGGAAAGTCCCCGGAGCATTACAAAGCCCAAAGGGCATCCTCCTATAAGCATAAACTCCTATGGGACAAGTGAATGTGGTTTTCTCTTGGTCTTCCGGGTGTAGGGGGATTTGGAAAAACCCGGAATAACCATCTAGAAATGAATAGTAAGAATGCCCCGCCAACCTTTCAAGCATTTGGTCAATAAAGGGGATGGGGTAGTGGTCTTTGAGGGTGGCGGCATTTAGTTTGCGATAGTCAATGCACATCCGCCACCCGGTCACGGGTCTAGAAGCTAAGAGAGTCCCATCCTCTTGTTCCACCATAGTCACCCCTCCTTTCTTGGGCACTACATGGACTGGGCTCACCCAAGAACTATCGGTTATTTGGTAGATAATCCCGGCCTCTAACAACTTCATAACCTCACTTTTAACCACTTCCGCCATCTTAGGGTTCAACCTACGTAGCCCATCTACCTTAGGTTTGCTACCCTCCTCCAAGACAATCCTATGCATGCAAAGATTAGGACTTAAACCTTTGATATCATCAATGCTATATCCAAGTGAGCCCCTATGAGTTTTCAAGATTTTCAAAAGTTCAAGTTCTTGGCCTTCACTCAAATTAGCATTAATGATAACGGGATAAGTCTCTCCCTCACCTAAAAAAGAGTACTTAAGTGAGGGAGGTAAGGGCTTAAGTTGTACCTTTGGAGGGAAAAGGCCCTCCACCTTCTTCATTAGTTCATCATCTACCTCGTGGTCATCTCCCATCTCCTCATCATGGAGTGCCACTTGTAGAGCTTCTTCTTCATGCTTCTCCTCTTCATGCATCTTCTCAATCACTTCCTCTATGACTTCTACCGAGCATGCTTTGTGAAACATTGGTCCCTTCACTAGATGTGAAAGATTAAATTCAAGGGTTTCGTTTCCCACCCTAAAGGTTAGCCGCCCGTCCCTCACATCAATGAGGACACCTCCGGTAGCCAAAAAGGGCCTACCAAGGATGATGGGAGTGTGGCTATCCTCCGGGATATCTAGGACAACGAAATCCGTGGGGATCACAAATTTGCCAACTTTAACGGGTACGTCCTCAAGCACACCCAAAGGTTGCTTAACGGACCTATCCGCTAGTTGTAGAGTCATAGAAGTGTGGGTTAAACTTTCAAGTCCAATTCTTTTAGCAATAGTTAAGGGAATGACACTTACACTTGCACCATTGTCACATAATGCCCTTGAAATCATGACCCCCCCCCCACAACACAAGGGATAGAGAAACTTCCGGGGTCTCCAAGTTTTTTTGGCATTTTGAAAGAGTTAGGATTAATGAGGAGAGCACTACACTCCGCCTCCATAATCATAACATCTTGGGTACCCAAAGTTCTCTTATGAGTAAAGATGTCTTTTAGAAATTTTGAGTAAGTGGGCATGTTCAATATAACATCGGTGAAAGGTAAGGTCACTTCAAGTCCCTCAAGCATTTTTCTAAATTGGGTGAACTTGAAGTTTTCCTTAGTTTTCAAAGCTCTAGAGGGGTAGGGGATATCGGAAACAACAAGTGGAGTGCTAAAAGATACCTTTGGAATGGGAGTTTTCTTGGTTACCTTAGCTCTTGCCATTGGTTGTACCTCTACTCCGTCATCATGACATCCTTGTTCATCTCCTCTTCATAAGGCATAATTTCGACATACCCTTCTTCTCCCTCTTTGGGTTGATCATCTTCACCCTTGCCATCATCTTTTGACTCCAAGGTGGGAGTCAAAAAGGGCTCTTCAAGTTCTTCTCCTTCCTCAACATGCTCATCATTTGGAATCTCATCATTCATCATATCCATGTAGGGGTTATCAAGCACTAGTCCACTTCTTAAAGTCACCGCACATGCATGGTGGCTAGATGAAGCATCCTTGGAGCTTTTCCCTTGAGCAAGTAGCCCTCCCGGAGGCCTTTGAGGATTGTTCAAAGCTTGAGAAGCTAGCCTAGCTTCTAATTCTCTCACCTCTTTCTTGTGAGCATTGGTGACATTTTGCAAAGCCAAATTGTTTTGGATTTCCATGTTTTTGACTAATTGCAAAACTTCACTTATTGAAGGATCACTCTCTTGGTGGGGTTGATTTGTCAAGGGAAGGGCAAAAGCATAGTCATTCCGACTACTCGACCCTTGGTTGTTGTTTCTTTGATTGTTAAAGTTTCCTTGTTTCCTTGTTGATTGTTGTTAAAATTCCCTTGTTGCCCCCTTGAACCTTGATTGTTGAAATTTGACCCTTGGTTGTTGTTGAAATTTGGCCCTTGGCCTTGAAAAGATTGATCGGGAACCCCTTGGCTTGCTTGATTGTTTTGATTGCCTTGGTAAAAATTACCTTGGCCTTGATTGTTGAAGTTTTGATTCCCTTGATTTTGATTCCAATTTCCTTGACTTTGATTCCAATTACCTTGGTTTTGGAAGTTACCTTGGTTATTGTAACCTTGATCATTGAAGTGTTGATTTTGGAATTGGTTGGATCCTTGACCTTGTTGAGAGTTGTTGAATTGATTGTTATAGTTTCCTCTAGAAAATTGACCTCCTCCTCTAGGTTGGGAAAAACCCGGAGGGTTGGAAGGTTGAGTTTGAGTGTGTTGAGGGTTTAAGACATTTTGGCTTTTGTAACTCATGTTTGGGTGAAATTTTGAGCTTGGATGATAGAAATTTGAATTTGGGTTATAAGCTCCTTGATTTTGGAATTGAGGCCTTGAGGGCCGTGGGTTGTTGTTCATACCTTGGAAAGCATTCACATGTTGATAATCATTTGCACCTTCATTGTTATAAGAGACATTGTTCCCACAAACTTCAAAGGTGTGTCCATATCCATTGCAAATTTCACAAGTGGGGGGTTGATAAGCTTCCACCATGGGAGGTGCATAAGACCCACTAGCTTCATTCACATGATGACCTTGACTTTGATTTTGAGCTTTTTGAAGCTCGGCAAAACCCTTAGTGAAAGTTTGTGTGAGCAAATCAATCTTGGCATTGGTATCCGCATTTGAGAAGTTCTCACTTGGGTACTTAGAACTCCTTCTCAAGCTATTCCCTCTAGAACTAGTACCATAACTAGATTCCGACTCAACCATCTTCTTAATCAATGCCGCCCCTTGTTGGTCATTTAAATGATCAAAACTTCCCCCCGCGGAAGCATTCACCATGGCCTTGGTTTGAGGGAGGAGAGTTTGATAGAAGGTTTGGGTGACATACCAATCCGCAATTCCAGGGTGAGGGCATCGGGCAAGTAAATCAATGAAGCGATCCCATGCTTCTCCCAAAGACTCTCCATCCTCTTGTTGGAAGGTGGTAATCTCGTTTCTTAGCATCGCCGTTTTGGAGGCGGGGTAGTACTTACTTAGAAACTCCTTAGCCAAACCATCCCAAGTGGTGAAAGTGTTTGGAGGATGGTTATTCAACCACCTCTCCGCCCGGTCCTTGAGGGAAAATGGGAACAACATGAGGCAAAGGGTTTCCTCGGGCACCCCATTCCTTTTCATGATTCCAACCCTACTTTTGAATTTTCTCAAGTGGGCATGAGCATCTTCATCCGGGAGGCCTCCAAAGCTATCCCGCTCAATAGAATTCATTTGAGACGGGTGAATCTCAAAATTATTAGGGGCCAAGACACCGAAATTGATTGGAGATTGGGTATCATCGTGGTTGGGACGGTTACGATCACGTAGAGTCGTCATTTGTGGTTGATTTTGTTGTTGAGGTATTGTAGGTGGTGAATTTGGTGGTGTATTTTGTTGTGTATTGTAGAAGGGGTTTTCAAATATGGGTTCAATGGTGTTGTTTTGTGGGTAATCGATTGTTGGAGTGGATGTAGAAGCAATTGAAGTATTGGCTTGTTGATGGCTAACTCTTCTTGAATTCCTAACCCGAGCAAGTGTATTGGCACGGAGAGTCCTAAACAACCTTTCGGGTTCCGGATGGCTCAAGAACAAACCTTCACCTCTAGGCATGCACTCAAAGCAACTCAAAAACAAGTTAGACTCCTAGTGTGTTTTTGGGCACACTAGGGAAAGACAATAATGCAAGGCACTCTACAAATAATCTAACAACTAAAAACCAACAAAAACAACAAGTAACTTGGCTAAATCTAAGACACAAAACAAACTACGAGTTTCCTTACGCCATCCCCGGCAACGGCGCCATTTGATGAACGGTTTGTCGTCAAAACAAGCATCAAAAATAACCCAATAAAAGTAGTATAAAGGGGTCGAAATCCACGAGGATGGGGGAGGTCAACTACTAGTTCGATTGAATCCTATTCTAGCCTAAAATATGACGGATTGGAAAGTTAACTAAAAACTAGGAAAAACAAGTAATCGCTAAGTAATAAAGATGAAAACAATTAAGGGAAAGACTAGGGTAAAGGGTTCACCTTAGGGGGATTTAATGGGTTAGTCGGGTAACTAGCGAAAGAGGTAAATAATTCGAGTAAAATCGATTGTCAATGTCTCAACAATCGATAATCATCAACAAGCTATCGCATTTGTCTCAAATCACCCATATAAACACTTAGTCTAATCGTCTCTACCACCGTCGCTTAAGAGAAGATCAAACCATGCTTGATAAAATGGTAACTTTCGTTCACACATTTCATCAAACACTTGGTGTTCATATGGGCAATACCCAAATCATTTACCACAAACTTGCTAATTAACCAACTTAATACCCCACATGATCCACCCTTAGGCTCCCCTAAACCCTAGAGGATAATCTACTCACACATGGTAAAGGAAATCAAAGCACTAAAGGGAAGGGGGAGTTCAATCACCATAATACTATGAGAAGAATAAAGATAATAATCAAAAGATGAACTATAAACTATAGATGGAAATTAATTGCATAAACAATAAAAAAGATGAGAGATTTTATACCAAACAAACTTATATTGATGAGTATGAGGGAATGTCTTCACCCAAGTCTTCAATACAAACTCCACAAATGAAATGAAATACTAGAATCAACAACTTGAAATGAGAAACTAAACTAGATTAGGGAAATATTAGGAGAGTAATTAGGGATTAATTTGGGTTACAAATTTCTAGGGTTTCGTGCTAAAAGGAATGTTAAAAAAACTAAAAAAAACTGCTTACAAAATAATAAGGGGGGGTATATATAGGTCCCTCGAAATTAAGGAAGAAATTAGAAGAAGAGGGCGATTTTTGCGATGCTGTGTTCCCGGCCGGTCGACCGGCCGCCGGGCCTCTGACCGGCCTGGAGCACATCGATGACTTCAGAAACTTTGCCTTCAAAATCTTCAAAAATCTTCTAAGTATGGGAAATAGTGGTCTGGGCCGGTCGACCGGCCGCCGGTCCCCCACCGGCTTGGAGCACAATTCTACTCTCTATGGCTTTCTGATGTAGATGCAGGCCGGGTAGTTGACCGGCCGCCGGTCGACCGGCCGGCGCTACCTGGGCCTTTTCTTCACTTTTTCATTTCTTTCATTTGCAGTGTGGTGGTCTGGGCCGGTGGGCCGGCCGCCGGTCTGGGGACCGGCCTGGGCCACCTGATGACATACTTCTTCATTTTTCGTCTCATCTTCGAATCCCGACTCATGCAATGTCTTTATGCACCGATTTCCTCATCTCCGCCTTAATTCCTGCAAATTGAGATCAATATTCATAGCGCGGGAAATCGGGAAATAAAATGCAATTAAAGACACGCAAATCCGTGTAAACGGACCAAAATGGGGACGAAAATGAGGTAAAAATGTGACTAAATGAATGCTTATCAACGGACCGGCCCAGAGCACATCAGTATGGAAAAATTCAAAGGCAAAAATTGTTGACTTGTGCTCCAGGCCGGGCACCCGGTGCCCCAACCGGCCTAGAGCACATCAGAGAGAAAAGTTTCGAATGAAAATTTTTTTTGGCTTGTGCTCCAAGCCGGGCAACCGGCGGCCGGTGCTCCGACCGGCCTAGAGCACATCAGTATTGAAAAATTTGAAGTGCAGAAAAATTTGTCATGTGCTCCAAGCCGGGCACCCGACCGGCCCAGAACACAGCAGGGGATTTAAATCCCATCTGACGCCTCTTCATTCTTCATTCTTCTTTCTTCTTCTTTTATTTTTCTTCTCCTCTCCTTCCTCTAACTTCACAAAAACTTCCCCAAAATCACCACATTATCCACTAAATCTGCATTAAACCTCACTAAAAACCCATATCTCCACAAAATCTTCCCCCAATTTTCCCCCCAATTTGGATTGATTTTTGCTCAAATTCACCATGGCTCAACAACCACCTAAGAAGAGGACTAGGGCTCAACTTGAGGCGGAATTAGAGGCAAGACTTCAGCAAGTAATTGAAGGAATGGGTCCGGATGAAGATTTTTCGGATGTTGTTTTCACTAGTGAGGTTGTTGGAGGTAAGTTTCAATGCTTTAAACGCCGAAACCTCCCCCATTCCCGATTTATTTGTAGAAATTCTATGAGAAACTTCGGCCTAGCTACCGTGACCCTAGAACTCTTCAATGGTTTAGGTGTGGGAGAGCTTTATGGGCAACATTTTCGCACTTGTCCCCGTCTGATCACATGGGAATTTTTGAGCTCATTTAGTTATGAAAAGGACCGTAATTCGGGCATGATCAAGTCAATTAGCTTTCGTCTCCTTAATGTTGATTTTACCGTCCCCTTGGAGAAAATTTGTAAGATTTTGGGGGCAAGGTCCCGAATGATTTTAATTTGAATGATGTGTGGACCGCTATCTCGGGGATGGAAGTTGAGAAAGGGGCTAAGAAACCGGCTAATGCTTGCCACAACGCCCCATTCGCATTTGGCATAGATTTATGGGGTGGACATTGTTTGGACGGGAAGAATGCCATAACTTCCGTTCAGATGAGCTTTCAATTTTGCGGCTTACTTGTTTCAAAAGCCGAAGAAGTTTGGGGTAAACAATAGCCATCACTTTGCTCTCATTTCCAAAAATTTACAAACGATGCGTTTAGCCCAACCGGGATTCATATTGGGGGCATTGTCACAAATATTTGTTGGAGTAGGCGTCCTCCACAATAGTGCGCCACATAATAAATCTCATTAAGGAATATAATTGGGATATTTATTGACTATATATATATAATTTGTCAGTTGATTAACGTAAATCAATAACGGTTGTCATACTAGAGTTTGACGTTATTGTTGTATGACGGCGGTGATCAACTGATCCCTTTCGGTCACACCTATAGGATGAAATCCAAATAGTAACTAATTATTTGTATACGATACAAATGATTAGTCCATTACATATATTTGATATGTACGAGAGTTCATTGTTAGAAATTGAGTTAAGAACTCAAATTCGATTAGATTTATTTTTCAATTATGCAATAATTGACTAATAAATTTATATCTTATTTTAATATGATTAAATAAGATCTAACTTATTAATTAATCGTTAATTTACTAAATTAGTTGAGGTTTGACATATATTTTGAGTTAGAGCTAATTAGTTAATTATATTTACAAGGAGTTGTAAAATAAATTAACTAAGCATTGTGGGACCCATTATATATTGATATAATGGTAAAATATCACTTAAATTTTAAGTACATATTATTTATTTATTTGTATCATATAATTGTTATATGATCAAATTAATACTTAATTATATAAGATAATTAAGCATATGATTAATAAGTATTTGTGAGACAAATATCAAAAATCAAAATGGACCATAAAAGGCCACATGTGGCCGGTCATAGTAGTAGTGGAGGGTGATTATGACATGAATAGTACACCAAAATAATTTCAACTAATACTACACTCCACCACCTTGCATGAGAATAAAATAAGAACAAAAATCACCTACAATTCCTTGTAGAGGGCCGGCCATTGTGGCTATATAAGGCCAATTCTTATTGATCTTATTATCTAGTTAATACTAAGGTTAGATTATTTGGTATCATTTTGGTGCAACTTAAAGGAGGTCTTCTATTTTGGAGATTGTTCTAGGATCATCCTTGATTATAGCTCAAGATCAATAAGAATGAGTTCTTATTGTGCCCATTTATTTCCATTTCAATGTGAGGAAATTTCTTCTTTTATATAATGTCTTTATATTTGTATGCATGTTACATAAATCATTAAATACTAAATTAACAAGTAATTGAGTAACTAATTAGAGGAGTCTAATTAAGGTCGATGGACTTTCATGTGGTATCAGAGCTAGCTTGTAGCATGCATGTTCATTTTGGACATTTTTATTAAAAGTTATAAGATAACTAATAAATAAAAAATTTGAGTTAAAATATGATTTGGACCAAATTTTTTGGTGCATGTATACCTACTGACTTCAAAATTTTTGTGGTCAAATGTCGTGATTTTAGGGATTAAATTGCTATTTATTTTGATTTTTGGCTTTTAAACCGAGTTAATATGCATATTTGATGTTAAAAGTTAACTAAAAATAGTTGCATGTTGATTCTGGCCATGAAATTTTAATATGATCTCACATGCATGTCTTACATACTGTATGTAAAATTTCGTTACTTTGTAATTAAGTATTGCATGTTTATTGAGTTTTATAAGATAAAAGGCAATAATATGAGATTATAATGTTCATAAAATTGAAACGTCCTTTTCTGGTCATGTTTGGTACATTTTACATTCTTATTTTTATCATCTTGGTGAAGTTTCGTAATTTGTTTTACGGTTTTACTATATTTAATGGTTTTTATTTGATAAAATCGTTAAATACAAAGCTATTTGTTCATAAAATTAATTTAAATTTTTTGGGCATATATTTTCTATTTTTGGATTTCCTGGAAATGTTCCAGAATGAACAAAATTTATTTTTTCAAATTTTTATGATGTTAATATTTTATTTTGGGTTTATTTCATAAAAGTTATGATTAAACCGTTATATTTAGCAAATAAAATCAAATCGATCTAATTAATGACCAACAAAATTAGTATGGACTAGTTTTGAGTTCTAAAACAGTTTCGATAATTAGTTTGAATTTAAATGAGATTTAAATGTTGATATTGATCTTTTAATGGTTAAAAATCAATAAATCCCGTAAAATCGAACTACAATGAGCATGAATGTGTTTTGGGCGATTTCGGCATGAATTTTGCAGCAATTTATTTTATTTATGGTTGAATGAATGAATATCATTTATTTAATAAATTATGCAAATTTTGTACCTAGTATGACCTAGTTATTTTTAATCGTTAGTACCCGTAATGTAAGGGAATAATGGTTGGTTGAAATTTTTATTGCGATTTCGTATCGCCGGTTTGTAATAATTAATAATTTCATTTTATATAACAAATGTATAATAGGAATTTGTATATTTGTAATTTTTTTTTTATGAAGACCGGTGACTCTATCAATACGGTGCCATTTTTGGAAGGCGTTCCAAGTGAAGAGGTAAGGGACCAAGGAGTTGGTTTCCAAATTTGTAATTATCTAGTTAATTTGATTAGCTAGGTGGCCATACTAGGATCTTTTTGTTGCTTGGTTGCTTGCTTTATTTCCGCTCATGCCAAAATCGTCACACATGCATTTTATTTTTTCGTTATTGTCAATTCAATGTTATTCACAATTCACCGATTTAGTTCACTTATAGGGAATTAATGACTAAATTGACAAGATCTCTTACTTATTTAAAAATTGAGATTTTCCTTACAAATTAGTAACACCTATGAATCTCGTGTTCATTAGGGCTACCACGCTCGTGGATCCCTTTTTACCTTGGGTAAGTAGGGTGATACGATGACAAACCAAGATTGGATTGGACTCAACGAGATAAGCGTTATCTTGGGACTAGGAGATGGATTTAGTTGAAATCCGTCAACCAAGAGATCTAGGGGTAGAATTAGTCAAGAAATGACTTACCATTTTTAGATAAAGGCAGCATACGATGACTATTATTATTTAAAGATGAGTCATGGAATCATTTATATAATTTAGCGAGGGGTCATTATATAAATGCTAAACTTGTTAAAATGTTTGATGTGAGTCGTTATACACCAAAAATAAAAGCCTAAGTCTACTAACTAAAGAAGATAGCGGAAGTAGGGTCGATCTCCACAGGGAGGAAATTAACTAACTGTAATCTTAGTCTGTCAGTCACAGTCTGGGGGTTTTGATTTGGGTTTAAACTAAACTAAATAAGATTTAAGGGAAGAGAAATAAAGGTAGAGGTTACATAAAAAAAAAAAAAAAAAAAGTTACATCGACAAGGGAATCAAAAGAAATTTTGGGGAGCTGAGAAGTTTCTCTCTCTTTTTTCTCTCTCTTTTCTGTTACTCTTTCTGTTACTCTGTTTTGCCGCCATTTTTGTCCTTCGCTCGCTCCCATGGCAAGAGGACGAGGTCGCCCCCCCAAAAGTCGTTCCTCTTCTGATTCCACCATCCTTACGGATTCTTCTGGTACTGATAAATCCCTTAATTCTACTAATTTTGCGCAATTTGATGAATCTCAATTTACTCCGGTGCGAAAACCCATTATTTTAAATGACCTAATTGTGGATGTTGTTGCTTCTTCTGCTAAAGCGAATCATTTATCTGTTATGAATTCTTCCAATTCCGTTAAAAACGTGGTTAATTCTTCTGTTCTTGATATCTCAAGTTCTCCAATTGTTGATAATGTGGTCAAATCTCCTGTTAAGAGTTTGAAGGATTCGATTGTGAAAGATGTTCCTCATGTTGGTTCTGCTCCTGCTCTTGATACTGTTCATGGAAAGAATGTTAAATGGTCAGAGGTTGCTAAACCTAAAAACCCAGTTGGGATGAAGCTATTCTTTCATGAACAATGCAAGAATGCAGCTGAGATTGATGTGGGTCTTGAGGACATTGCTGAGGAGTTAAAACTTTGGAAATATACTTTGATGGGGCATTTACTGGGATCCAGGCCATCATTAAAGCATGTTCAAGAGTTTTTATCCAAGAGTTGGAATCATATTGCTGCTCCAATTGTGCAATACTTTAAGAAGGGCTGGTTTAGTTTTAGATTTGAAACTGAGGAAGAAATGAACAATGTTCTTAAGGAAGGACCATGGAAGATGGGATCCTATTCCCTCATCCTCAAGCAATGGCATCCATCTTTTTCTTTTGAAATGGAGAGGATGTCCATTTTGCCCATTTGGATTCTTTTTCCTGATTTGGACCCATACCTATGGTCTAGCAGTGTTCTAAGCAAGATGTCTAGCAAAATAGGGAAGCCTATGTTTGCTGATATGCCCACAACAAAGAAAGATAAGCTCTCATTTGCAAGAGTAATGGTTGAAATTGACATTTCCTCCTCTCTGCCATTAGAAATATCCCTCAATACCCCTTTTGGGCCTTCTGTTCAAAGGGTTGAGTATGAATGGATTCCTCACTTCTGCAAAGGGTGTGGGAAAATGGGACATTTGTTGCAAACCTGTAAGAAAGCTAAGCTTGCAGCTGTTGTTTCTGATTCTGTGTCTGCTCCTGTTGCTCCTGCCTCAGGTCCTTCTGTTGTTACTGACTCAGGGCCTGTTTCTGCTCCTTGTATGCTAGGTGGTACTTCAGTCTTGCAAGAGAAATGTACTAGTCCCAAAGGCAATGAGACTAGTTCTGGATGCTCCAAGCCAGGCTCTTCTTCCTTGTCTGATGGACTGGTATCATCTCTCAAGAGGACTGTAATGCACTCAGAATGCATCAAGATGGACTGGGTGAACAAACCTCAAATAGCCTTGAAGAGAGGTTTTTCATCTCAGTCAGGGACTGTTTCAACTATTCTTACTGAAAATTCTTTCTCCTCTCTTACTCTTGAGGAGGGTGAGATTCTTCAGCCTGCTGAGGTTTCTGCAGTGGTTTCTGCAGTGGTTTCTGATCAGTTAGCTTGTCTTGCTGTTGGTAATTCTCAGGAGCATAGTGATAATTCTAGTTCAGTGCAGTTGACAGGGGATAATGAAGTTGTCCCTCCTGATAAAACTATCTAATGATCATTGCCAGTTGGAACATTAGGGGTTTTAATAAGCCTGTTAAACATAGTGAGGTTAGTCATTTTCTCAAAGAAAATAATGTAGATGTCCTTGGTCTTCTTGAAACCAGAGTGAAGCAGAATAAAGCTGGTAGAATTTTGAGGAATAATTTTAAGAGGTATAAGGTTTTTTGTAACTATAATACTCATAATAATGGTAGAATTTGGATTCTCTGGAATCCTGTTACCACAAAGGTTAATATCCTTGATGAGCATTCTCAAGTTGTTCATTGTCATATATCTCATCTTATAACTGGTAGAAATTTTCATCTATCTGTGGTATATGGGAGTAATAAGGCAGCTGGTAGGCAGAGTCTTTGGAATTCTATGCAGCATTTCTCAAGCCAAGCTGAGCAATGGGTGGCCATGGGGGATTTCAATGTAATAAGAGATCCTCATGAAAAGATAAGTCAGCATCCTCCTGTTCTTTCTGAGATTATGGAATTTAATTCCTGTCTTTTGACCTGTGGGCTCGATGATATGAGTAGTACTGGTCATGACTTCACTTGGTTCAATAAGCAGGATTATTCTACTAGGGTCTATTCCAAACTTGACAGAATTCTAGTGAATAATGGGTGGGTGCAGAAGTTTACTCAAGCCACTGCTCTTTTTTCTGATCCTGGCATATCAGATCATTGTCCTGCTCTTCTCACTTTTCATAATGATGATCTTCCTAAGAAACATTTCAAGTTTCTTAATTGCTGGGCAGATCATCATGATTTCCCTAAAATTGTTGCTGATGCTTGGACTAAAGACTGTACAGGCAATTCTATGTTCAGACTGATGAGTAAGCTTAAGGATGTTAAGAAAGGCCTTAGACACCTGCATGCTTCCCACTTTGCTAACATCAGTGAGAAAGTTAAGACTAAGAGGGCAGAGCTGGCTCATTGCTTTCAGCAGCTTCTCTCTTCTCCCCTTTCACCTACCTTAATTGATGATGAGAGGAGGATTTCTAAGGAATTTTGGAAGCTTAAAGAGGTTGAGTTGAGGATCCTCTCCCAAAGAGCCAAAATTCATAATATCAAATATAATGATGTTGGCTCAAGGTTCTTCTTCTCTAAAATTAAAGAGCGTCATCAAGCTCAAATGATTGGAGACATTCATGATATAAATGGGATTCAAAGGAGTGGGCTGAATGGTGTGGGTGAAGCTTTTGTAGAGTACTACCAGCATCTACTAGGTGCTTCTACCACTGTTTCTAACATTGATTTGGATATTCTTCAGCAAGGGAGTTGTGTGGATACTGATGATCAGTTCCATCTTATCAGGCAGGTTAGTAGGGATGAAATCAAGCATGCCCTTTTCTCTATTGATTCCAATAAAAGTCCTGGCTTGGATGACTTCTCTTCAGGATTTTTCAAAGCAGCTTGGGGTACTGTTGGGTCTGATTTCTGTCAAGCTGTTGAGGATTTCTTCCAGTCTGGTTTCATGCCAAAGCAGGCTAATGTCACTCTCATTTCTCTTATCCCTAAGAAGTCCACACCCCATTCTGTTAAAGACTTCAGGCCTATTTCTTGCTGTTCAATCATTTATAAGACAATCACTAAAATTCTTGCTAATAGACTGAAACTAGTAATGCCTAAACTTGTGGGTATGGAGCAGGCAGCTTTTGTGCAGGGAAGAAGTCTGTTTGAAAATGTGATGCTTACACAAGGTTTGCTTAAAGGCTATGGTAGAAGGAATGTCACACCTAGGTGTACTCTAAAAGTGGATATTAGTAAAGCCTTTGATACTCTTCAATGGAAGTTCATTCAGGATATGATGCTTGGGCTTAATTTCCCTCCTTTATTTGTGAAGTGGATTATGGGGTGTGTTACTGGGTCCTGGTTCACCATTAAAGTGAATGGGACTCATCATGGCTTCTTCAAAGGGAAGAGTGGGGTCAGACAAGGTGATCCTATATCCCCTTACCTGTTTGTTTTAAGTATGGAGGTTCTTTCCAGGCAACTTAGACTGATTTGTAAGAGTCCTAGTGTTTCTTATCACCCTAAATGTTCTAGGCTTGGTTTGACTCACTTAGTTTTTGCTGATGATCTCATGATCTTCACTAGAGGTGACCTCCCTTCTGTTAAAGCTGCCACTGATGTCCTGCATAGGTTTTCTCAATGGTCTGGTCTGACTGCTAATCTTGAAAAAACTGAAGTCTATTTTGGGGGTGTTGATGGGAATCTTCGTTCCCTCATTCTTGATTCTGTAGGAATGCAGGAAGGTTCTTTCCCTTTCAGGTATTTAGGCATTCCCATCAATTCTGCTAGACTGACTAGGCAAATGTATGATGGCCTTGTTACTAAAATTCACAACCTGGCAGGCAATCCCTCTATCAGATTTCTCTCCTATGCAGGAAAGGCTCAAGTTCTTAATTCTGTAGTGTTTGGCCTTAGCAGTTTCTGGTGTTTCAGTCTTCTCCTACCTAAACATGTCACTCATATTGTTGCTAAGTTGAGTAGGGATATTTTCTGGGGAAGGACTGACAGCCACAGGAAGTTCATCTTTAAAGGATGGCAGAGTATTTGTGTTCCTTGGAATGAAGGAGGCTTTAACATTAAATCAATGGATAGTTGGAACAAGGGTAACATGCTCCGATGGCTTTGGCAATTAGATAATCAGTCTGGTGCTATCTGGGTCCATTGGGTAGGGAAGTACTACTTAGGCAACTGCTCTGTCTGGGATTTGCAGTTGAAGGATAATATGTCTGAAAGCTTAAGGGGTATTCTTAGTGTAAGAAATGACTTCATTTCTCAGGCAGGGGGCAAGATACAGGCTATGGCATTACTGGCAACTTGTACTAGAAATGGGCAATTTTCTCAAGCAATGGTCTATGAGTTAATCAGGCGCAAACTACCTTCTTCTGCAGTGTTTGCTGTCATTCATAAAGGGATCATGATCCCTAGACATAGAGTAACCCTAATGCTTGCTGTTCAGGGAAAGCTTGCTACAATTGATATTCTAACCACTCGAGGTCTTCCCATTGTGAACAGATGTAGCTTGTGCAAGATGGCAGCTGAATCTGTTACTCACCTCTTCTTCCAGTGCACCTACTCTGCCTCTGTTCTTTGTCCCATTAAAAGATGGATGAAGCTGAATATTGCTAGCACTGATATTAATTCTCTACTAGAATGGGCAGGGCATAAAAGGAATCGAAGGCATTGGCGAAATGGTATGGTTACTAGTAGCCTAGGTAGCTTGGTGAATGAATTGTGGAGCGAAAGAAATCGCAGGGTGTTTGAGGGGCGTGAGATTGATCCTATCATGCTAGTTAAGAGAGTTCAATTTAATGTCAGTACATTAATCCTTAGTAAGTGTCCGGAAGCTATTCATGAGGAAGTGTTAGATTGCCTTAATTCATAAGGTCGAATGCTTTTTAGCTTAGGTTGTTTCACAGTTCAATAGGGGTTATTCTTTGTAAGAAACTCATGTACTTCTTTGAAATATATGAGTAATAACTTTTTCTTGCAAAAAAAAAAAAAAAAAAAGAACAGTACCAGCCGGTTCAGCTGAACCGGATAGAAGTTGAGCGAGAGCCGCCATTGTATTATTGTATATACATGGCTTAATTTTGAGTACAAATTATTTTTAAGAAGAATGTAGTGGTCTAAGAGTAATTTTCATGGACAAGGGAAATAAGGAATCTTTAGAGGGCATTTTATACTTCTATCTTGGAAAACAACTTAATTTCCTTATCACTATTCCACTGGTTTTAACCACATGCAAAATTACACGGGGATATTTTTATGAAAAATAGTTAAGATATTATTAACGAAACATATACTAAATTAGCCAAATATATTTTACAAACAATAATTCTTGTATAAGACGCTTTTACACTAAATTAGTGTAAAACGACCTTACAATTTTACTTATTGAAAGACTAATTATAAACTGATAGAAAAATTGTACAAAAAATAATAAAAGGTGTACGTATACTATAAAATTGGATACTAATTAAAAATGGTTACAATAATTAAAAATGGTTACAATATATGTTAAGATATTTACAACTGATATGAAAACATGTGTCACACAATAGAGACATTGTGAGTCACAAATATTAGAAATGGTACGAAAATTATATCTGGTATGACAAAATGGTGTCTCAATAACTTAGTGAGATACCGTCTATTCAAAGTTTATTTGTATACTACCCAAGTTTTGAAAATGGGATATTTGTCTTTCATTGATTTTCAAACACTAATTCAGTGTAAAATGATTTTACACAAAACCAACCCTTTTTCAAGTAGCATAACAATCCAAAACCTTTATTTTTCTAAGACTAAATTATAAGCTCCTACCAAGTTGTACTTAATATAATTTCACGACCACTAAACAAATTCATGTATTAATGACGATAATTCAAACAAATCCAAAAAATAACATTTTTTTTTTTGAAAAAAATGATTTGCTCTTAGACGTAGATCTCCCGCATCTTGGCCAATGTTCAGGCATGAAATATTTACGTTCAAGTCTGGTATAGTGGTATTAGAAAATTTTCCATGTCTGGTTCAAGTTTTAGTGTTTTCTATAGTAAATTTTAATATAGATGTTTGAATTATCCTCGTTGATAGATTAATTTGTTAAAAATTCATTTTTTTTGTTATTAATTTGTAATCTCTTCAATTTTTTTTTGTTAAATCTCTTGTGACTTTCATTAAAAATAGTAAAAAAATTGAGAAAAAAAGTATTCCCGTCGTTTCAATTATTTGTGTATATTTTATTACAATATTTGAGATAAAGTTTTAAAAAATGACTTAGGCGAAGGGAATAAGATTTATAAAGTCAAGGGTAAAGTTGATAAAGTGGGAAAAATGTCAACGACACTTAATTTTTTTGTTGGCGTTTTATAAAAAGTCTCCAAATATTTTCAAGTTCAGGTTTATTTGACCATGTCTTTAATTACTCCAAATGAGTTATATAAGACAAATGAAATTTATGAAGAGGCCAAAATAAAAAAATATGGCCAAAATAAATAGTAAAAAAAACATAGATACACATGAAAAGACACTCTAAAGACTAAGGGGGCGTTTGGTTAGGGGTCTAAAGGAAAGGTAAAGGGAATCACACTCCTCCATTCCCTTTGTTATTGTTTGTTTAACCCAATTTACCATTCCATTACCCCTCTTCTTTCCTTGTCATACTTCCAAATCACTCTACTTTCTAACCCCCACCCCCCAAGGTATGAGACTTCATTCCCTCACACCACTTCACTTAACTACCACCATAAGCTCCACTACCACCACCACCACCAACTACCCCCTTTGTCACTACTCTCACCACCACTCCTGACGCCTCACCACCACAACCGCCCTACTTCCGGCGTGTTCCCTCCTTGTTGGCGGCGTACCACCACACACCATTCTCACCGTCGCCTCATCCCTTGTCCGACCGTCGACCACCACAGTCCCACCCTAAAAATCCCATACCATACCCAAAAAAATCACAAATCAATTACAATGAAGTTTATTGTAATCTTAACAATACGAATAGAAAACAATGATTTATATGACTTCAAGTTGTTGGAGTGTAAACTACTAAGGCTCACAAGTTTCAAGGAAGCTTGAATTGATTGACTCAAACTGAGAACAATGTCAAGTAACAAATGGATGTTGTTTTAGAGAGGGTGAATTGTTTAGCTGAAAACTCAGGGGATATGACTTAGAGACTCTCCTCTACAGCAAGGCACAAGAGAAAGGACTCAAAGACTGGTTTTTAGAGACAGTTTTCCAAGTGTTACAGCAAAGCACAAACACCCTAGACTAGACTCAACATCAAGCAAGTTAACCACAACAAGGCACAGATATAACTTGACTCACAAGACAAGGCACTGATCAAACACCTTGAAGATGTATCAGGCTTGTTTCAAACTACAGCTCTTAGCACAAGTTTGATAGATTTGAGGGATTTCTCAAAGTTAATTCATTCATAAAAGTCTGCTTACAATAACATACAAGACCTCCTTATATCGGGAGGCTGATATCTTGTAAACCATTGGATGTATAGATCATCCAAGGGCCAGCTTAGGATCTAAACTACTTCTACTGATACTAATTAAGAACCTCACAAGGAGACGAGTTTAACAACTAGCTAGTACAGACACAAAAGACACAAACAGACTGATGCAAAAAGCAATAAAGCAGTTTTGTATTTTTTCCTGAAATAGAACTCTGTTGTTCTTGTTGTCTTGCTGCTTTACTCTGGGTGTTTTGTTGCTCCTTGGGACTCTCCACTCTTATTAGGACTTAGATAAACCTGCCTTGGATGAAGACAAGTTGACTTAGACAAAAGGAAACCTCATCTGAACATGTACTGCCTATGCTATGCTGCTCACTGGACTCTAGCTTGGGGTGTCTGTTTCATGAGTTTTTGCTAGACTTCAAAAGGATTTGTCCTAGGCAAACTTGTAGCTTAGAGGGTTGACTTGATGGTAGGCCATGGTGGGGATGGTTGGGATGCCCTGGTGTACCTCCTAGCTGCAGGGTTTGTTGATTGGTCTGTCTGGGCCTGAATGGTTTTGTTTCTGTCTTGTGTGGGTAATGTCGGTTGTGTTGGGGCTTGGCATGGGTTGATGAGCCCTGGACTGTCTTCCTCACTGGTGTGGCTTGTCCTGGTTTGTTCTTGGCTTGTCATAGCTTGTTGTTTGGACCTTATAACTCGAGCTTCCATCTGAGGGGTCCTTGGGGTCAGGCTTGCCTTGTTTGTGGTTTGATCATCAAGGCCCCTTGGGTGAGCTCCTGCTGCAGCCTCCTCAGGTTGAAAAGGGCTTGACCTCAAGCCTGTGTCTTCCTCTCCCTCAGAGTCTTCAAAGAAAGGACTAAGATCTCCAACATTGAATGTCCCATGGACTGCATACTCTCCTGGTAGATCAATTCTGTAGGCATTAGGACCTATCTTCTCTATGACTTGAAAAGGACCATCTGCTCTTGGCTCTAGCTTGTTCTTTCTCTTGGAAGGGAACCTTTCTTTCCTTAGGTTGATCCATACTAGGTCTCCTGGTGCAAAGTCTTTCTTGGTCTTAGGAACCTTGGCATTCTTCTTGTATAGATCATTAGCTTTCTCAATTTGTTTTCTGACTGATTCATGGAGTTTTAGCATTTGTTCCACCCTCTTCTTGGCATCATAGTGGATCTCTGACCTGCACACATTAGACAAACTCAAAGGCATTAAGGGGTTAGTACCATAGACCACTTCAAAGGGGGAGTGGCCTGTGGCTGCTGATGGAGCTCTATTGAAAGAGAACTCTGCTTGAGCCAACTTCAAGTCCCAATCCTTGAGAGATTTGCTGACTATACACCTCAAGATCCTTCCCAAGGTCTTGTTGGTCACCTCAGTTTGGCCATCAGTTTGAGGATGATGGGAGGTACTAAACAACAACCTAGTGTTAAGCAGCTTCCACAATGTTCTCCAGAAATGGCTCATAAACTTTGTGTCTCTGTCAGACACAATGGTCCTTGGGACTCCATGTAACCTCACCACCTCATCAAGGTATAGCTCTGCTACACTCACAGCATCCTCAGTCTTCTTGCAAGCAATGAAATGTGCCATCTTACTGAACCTATCCAAAACCACCATGATAGAATCCTTCCCTCTTGCTGTCCTAGGTAATGCCATTATGAAATCCATACTTACATCCTCCCAAGGCCTACATGGGACTGGTAGGGGAGTGTAAGGTCCTGCTTGGAAAGAACTCTTGGCCTTTTGACAAACTCCACACCTTCTGAGCACTATTTGGACTTCTCCCATCATCTTAGGCCAGTAGAATTGATCCTGTAGTATGTCCACAGTTTTCTGAACCCCAAAGTGTCCTCCAAGGCCACTTCCATGTACCTCCTTGATCAATAGACTCCTATAGGATCCTCTGGGGACACACAGCTTGTTTCCTTTGAACAAGAATCCATTTTGCAGAGTGTAGGGTGAATCAATGGTCCTTGTTCCCTCTTTTTGTGCTAACCAATCTTCTGCAAAGTCCGGATCTTCCTGATACATATCCTTCATGAACTCAAAGCCAAGAACCCTTTGCTCCATGGTTGATAGTAGAGTGTACCTCCTAGACAATGCATCAGCCACCACATTTTGCTTGCCCTCTTTGTATTTGCTAGAAAAGGTAAATGACTGGAGGAACTCCACCCACTTAGCATGTCTATGACTGAGCTTATGTTGACCTCCTATGTACTTCAATGCTTCATGATCAGAGTGTAGGACAAAAGGCTTGGGCTTTAGGTAATGACTCCAATGTGTTAGAGCTCTGACAAGAGCATAGAATTCTTTATCATATGTAGAATAGTTCAGCTTGGCACCACTTAGCTTTTCACTAAAGTAGGCTACATGCATGTTTCTTCTCTTGGATGAGGACAGCTCCAATTCCCACTCCACTTGCATCACACTCAACCTCAAATAGGCAATCATAGTTTGGCAACCTGAGGATAGGTGCACTGCACAAGAGCTTCTTCATGTGTTTGAAAGCCTGCAAGGCATTCTCAGTCCAAGTGAACTGTCCTCTCTTCATACATTCAGTGAGGGGTGCTGCAATAGTGCTAAAATCCTTAATGAACCTCCTATAGAAAGAGGCTAGGCCATGAAACCCTCTCACTTCTGTAATGTTCTTAGGGATAGGCCAAGACTGCACTGCAATGATCTTATCTTGATCAACTGAAATGCCTCTACCAGATACCACATATCCTAGAAATTTGACTTCCTCAGTCATGAAGGTGCATTTCTCAAGCTTCCCAAAGAGCTTACTCTCCTTAAGTATGTCAAACACAGCCTCAAGATGTCTCAAATGATCATCCTTGCTCTGGCTGTAGATGAGGATATCATCAAAGTATACCACCACAAATCTCCCTAGGCAAGGCCTAAGCACTTCTGTCATCAATCTCATGAAGGTACTTGGGGCATTTGACAGGCCAAAGGGCATGACAAGCCACTCATAAAGGCCATGCTTTGTTTTGAAGGCTGTCTTCCACTCATCTCCCTCCCTGATCCTCAATTGATGGTAACCTTGCCTCAAATCAATCTTAGAAAAGAACCTTGAGCCACTCAGCTCATCCAACATGTCATCAAGCCTAGGTATAGGGAACCTATACTTGACTGTGATGTTGTTGATAGCCCTGCTATCTATGCACATCCTCCAAGTCCCATCCTTCTTAGGAACCAATAAGGCAGGCACAACACATGGACTTAATAACTCCCTTACAAACCCTTTACTCATCAACTCTCCAACTTGTTTCTGCAGCTCTTGTGTAGCCTTGGGATCACACCTATATGCTGGTCTATTAGGTAGTACAGACCCTGGCACAAGGTCTATCTGGTGTTCAATTCCTCTCAAAGGGGGTAAGCCATCAGGAAGTTCCTCTGGAAACACTTCCTTGAACTGATCAATGAGGGGCTTAACTTCTGCAGGGATTACCTTAGACTCCTTTTCCTGAACTTCTTTTGATAGCAGCATTAATATAGGTTGCTCTTCACTACACTCTTTGACCATTGCTGACTCAGATAGAAACAAGACTCCACTAAAATCTTCAGCCATACTAGGACTCCCATAGCTCTTATGATGTGGTGGCAAGGGGGCTAATGTCACCTTCCTGCTCCCATGCTTGAAGGAATAGGTGTTGCTTCTTCCTTGGTGTATGGAGCTTTTATCAAAATCCCATGGCCTTCCTAATAACAAGTGACAGGCATCCATTGGAACCACATCACACAATACCTCATCTTTGTACACACTTCCAATGGAGAAGGGGACCATACATTGCTTATCCACCTTAACCTCTACTCCCTTACTCAACCATCTCAACTTATAGGGATGAGGGTGTTCTTGAGTGCTCAACTTCAGCTTATCAACCATAGTAACAGAGGCCACATTGGTACAACTACCTCCATCTATAATAAGGTTACAAACCCTCCCTTGTATGGTACATCTGCTTCTGAAAATGAGGGACCTTTGATCCTCCTCCAATGGTATATGTTGTGAATGCATTACTCTCCATAGGACCAAGCTGTGGCCTGTGTCAGGGAGTGCCACTATTGCCTCCTGACTAGACTCTTCTTCCTCACTCATCACTTCTTCAACCTCAGGCTCATCCCTTTCATATTCAACTAGACCTTCTTTCTCCCAAGCCTCAACCTCCGTTATAGTTAAGGTCTCCTTAGAAGGGCAATCCTTCCTGAAATGTCCATAGCCTTGACATTGGAAACACCTAATCCTATTCTCAGTCAATGAAGTGCTTGGCTTTTGACCCATGATGCCCTTTCCCTTGTCTAAGGTAGGTGGGGGTGCTGTCTTAGGGGTATCCATGGTTCTCAACCCACTGTAAGGTCTGGTTTGAAAAGGCCTAACATGTTTTGGTGTACTAGGTTTGATCTTCCCTATCTTTTCAATTCTCAGAGATAAGTTGACAACATCATCAAATGACCACAGAGGTTGCATCCTAACCTTGTTAGCAATACTCTTATCTAGACCCTCTAAGTACCTAGCAATCCTTTGCTCAGGTTTCTCATTTATATCACACTGCAAGGTGAGTTGTTCAAACTCTCTCAGATAAGATTCAACAGGTTTGTCTCCTTGTTTCAACTTAGACAATTTGATAAACAGATCATGGGTGTAATCCTTAGCAACAAACTTTGTCTAGTAGTTTCTTTTTCAGTTTAGTCCAAGACTTGATGGGTTCTTTACCTTCCCTAGCCCTTAACCCTTTCATAGTTTCATACCAAAGGGAAGCATACCCTTTCAGTTTAAGGATGGCTACTTTAAAAGACTTAGAATCATTATATCCTTTGTACTCAAAGATCCTTTCTACTTCTCTTAGCCATTCTAACAAATCATCAGGATTAAGACTACCAGAAAACTCAGGGATATCTACCTTAAGATGCTTGTCTATGTGCCTGTGGATGGAAGCTCTGCTTCTTGTTGAGTCATCTGAGTCTGGATACTCTTCATCATCAGGTGGCCTTCCTCTGCCTCCTCCTTGGCCTCTTCCACGTCCTCTGCCTCTTCCTCCAACAAGCAAATGGTTGCCTATTACCTGGTCCAGGGTTCTGGTTAGGGTGGTTACAATCCCAGCCAGATCCTCCATCCTTGCTTCTACTCCTGCCAGTCTCTCTTCACTCATTGGGCTATTTTTGTGTTTTTAAATGTAGTTAGGGAAAATGAACTCACTAAGACTCTCAACCAAAGCTCTGATAACCAATTTGGAGTGTAAACTACTAAGGCTCACAAGTTTCAAGGAAGCTTGAATTGATTGACTCAAACTGAGAACAATGTCAAGTAACAAATGGATGTTGTTTTAGAGAGGGTGAATTGTTTAGCTGAAAACTCAGGGGATATGACTTAGAGACTCTCCTCTACAACAAGGCACAAGAGAAAGGACTCAAAGACTGGTTTTTAGAGACAGTTTTTCAAGTGTTACAGCAAAGGACAAACACCCTAGACTAGACTCAACAGCAAGCAAGTTAACCACAACAAGGCACAGATATAACTTGACTCACAAGACAAGGCACTGATCAAACACCTTGAAGATGTATCAGGCTTATTTCAAACTACAGCTCTTAGCACAAGTTTGATAGATTTGAGGGATTTCTCAAAGTTAATTCATTCATCAAAGTCTGCTTACAACAACATACAAGACCTCCTTATATAGGGAGGCTGATATCTTGTGAACCATTGGATGTATAGATCATCCAAGGGCCAGCTTAGGATCTAAACTACTTCTACTGACACTAATTAAAAACCTCACAAGGGGACGAGTTTAACAACTAGCTAGTACAGACACAAAAGACACAAACAGACTGATGCAAAAAGCAATAAAGCAGTTTTGTATTTTTTCCTGAAATAGAACTCTGTTGTTCTTGTTGTCTTGCTGCTTTACTCTGGGTGTTTTGTTGCTCCTTGGGACTCTCCACTCTTATTAGGACTTAGATAAACCTGCCTTGGATGAAGACAAGTTGACTTAGACAAAAGGAAACCTCATCTGAACATGTACGGCCTATGCTATGCTGCTCACTGGACTCTAGCTTGGGGTGTCTGTTTCATGAGTTTTTGCTAGACTTCAAAAGGATTTGTCCTGCGCAAACTTGTAGCTTAGAGGGTTGACTTGATGGTAGGCCATGGTGGGGGTGGTTGGGATGCCCTTGTGTACCTCCTAGCTGCAGGGTTTGTTGATTGGTCTGCCTGGGCCTGAATGGTTTTGTTTCTGTCTTGTGTGGGTAATGTCGGTTGTGTTGGGGCTTGGCATGGGTTGATGAGCCCTGGACTGTCTTCCTCACTGGTGTGGCTTGTCCTGGTTTGTTCTTGGCTTGTCATAGCTTGTTGTTTGGACCTTGTAACTCGAGCTTCCATCTGAGGGGTCCTTGGGGTCAGGCTTGCCTTGTTTGTGGTTTGATCATAAAGGCCCCTTGGGTGAGCTCCTGCTGCAGCTGTGTAATGGCTTGTCAGTGTGCTAGTGTAGTTGTAAATTTTTTATTGTCATCAATTTGGTGGTGTATTGGGAATCTCTTATATTTGTGCATTAGATTTTGGTCAAATACAATCACATACGCATTACTAGGGTGGGGTCCTGGTCGTCGGCGGTGGCAGAGGAGGCGTGAGTCGGCGAGAAGAGCCAGAGGAGGCGCTCTTCAGTGACTGCCATCGGTGGTCGTTGTGGGTGTTGGTGTGTTTCAAGGTTTGGAGTGATGATTGTTGTTTTTTAATGGTGGGTTATTATATGTTAAACCAAACAAGTTTTTAATCAAAGGAAATCGTAGTCCTTTCCCCTTCTTTCCCTTTTTTATTCCCTATCCCTTTCCCCATTGCAAACCAAACGGCCCCTAAATTATAAAGGAGAGTAATGGAGAAAAAAAGCGGGGTCCACCACTACTTTTATTCCCCATGTATGTATTGAAGAAATAAAAAAAATTTGGTGATGATGTGGGTTAATGTGAAGGCTTTATATGTTTGTGTTTTAATATATAGGGGATTTTTCACTTGTAAAACTATATTTATTTTCTAGTGTAGAACAAATTTACAACCTATCACTTCTATCGTTAATTAAGATAGATACTCTGAATCGGTTAATACTCCCTCCAATTCAGCATATTGTTCCTTCTTTCACTTTTAATAATAGTCGGGTTTTGTTCCCTCTTACCTTATTTGGTAAGTGTTGTATGGTCAAAAATCAATATCAGAATATATATATAAAAGAGGCTTTTTTCAGGCAACGAGAGAGTCTCCAACTATTTCAAAACACTATTTTATTTTTTATTAATAAAACTACCTTACACATAATTTTATTAGGCTAATTAAATATTAAATAAAATATATTATATTATATAAAGATTGAATTTTAATATTATCAACTTTTCAACATTATATTCATACATATACTTTCCAAGTTATGGTTAAACTTTTAAATTTTAATTATATTTTTTAAATTAATTATTTTCCTAATAATATTATCAACTTTTCAACTTTTTAGAAACTCTTTAAGTAAAAGTTAAATTCATAACTATTATTTGTCCCACATTGGAAAATAATGTAGATGTGCTAAAAATATTACATATAAATAATAGAATTTTCCCACATTGGAAAAATAATAAAGTGGGTAATCCTATGATTATAAATAGAAGTCATCCTTAAACCATATGTATCAACCCAAAATTTTTGAATCTCTTAAATATTGTCTTAGAGATCCTATGATTAAATATAGGAATCATTCTTGGACCTTATATAACAAACTAAAATCTTTTAAATCTCTTAAGTATTGTCTTAGAGATCTCTTAAAAGTTTGTCTATTATTATCTTCACAATTGTTAAATTAACATCATCAAAAATTAATTTTAAAAGGTATTATTAAAAAAATTGAAGTATTGTAAAAAACATTATGAAGATAATATAATTAGATTCGTGGTGAAAAAAACCCTGAAAAGTATAAAAACTCATATTATTTGAACATATTTGGTGTAATTTTTAGTATATTATTTGTCATACATTGAAAAATAATTTAGTTGTGGTGAATATATTACCTATACATAGTAGAATTGTCTCACATCATAAAATCATCATAAGGTGGGTGATCTTATGATTACATATAGGAATCATATTTGGAACTAAAGTTTCAACCCAAAATTTTTTGAGCCTCTTACATATTGTCTTACAAAACTCTTAAAATTTGTATTATAATTTTCACTATAGTGAAATTTACATCATTAATTATTAATTTAGAAAAGTATCATAAATAATAATTTTGATGGTAAACTATTTAATGTGTTATTTGTTCCACATTGAAAAAAACAATGTAGGTATCGTGACTTGTGAATTTACTACCTATAAATATCAAAATTTGTACCACATTAAAAAATTATCATAAAGTGGAGTGATCATAAATATGATCATCGTACGAGCTTTTAAACTAATTTTTGATATTGTTATGTTAATAAATGACTTTAAAAATTTAATAAATGACATTTAAAATATTTTTTTATTATTCTAACATTAATATAACAGTTTAGTAACAGTTAAGCAATAAATATTATATGAAAAAAGATGGTGTAATACTTAGTTTGTTATTAGTCCCACATTGAAGAATAATGTATGTGTGGTGAATATATTACTTATAAATTGGAAATTGTCCCACATTGAAAAATTATTATAACATAGGGTGATCCTATGATTATAAATATGAGTCATCCTTGAACTTAGGTATAAACCTACAATTTTTTAAGACTCTTAATTATTGTTTTGGAGAGCTCTTAACAAAATGGAATTATAATAGTCACAATAGTTAAATTTACATTATTAAAAATTAATTTAGAAAATTATCATAAATAATAATTTTGATGATAAACTACTTAATGTGTTATTAGTCTCACATTGAAAAATAATGTATTTGTAGAAAATATATATACTAATCATGATTATAAATAGGAGTCATTTAGTCTCTTAAGTATTGGTTTAATGAACCTTTAAAATTTTGTATTATTAATTCCACAATAGTAAAATTTACATAATCAAACTTAATTTAGAAAATTTAAGAAAATATCCTATATAAGTAATAATTTTGATGGTGTACTACTTAATAAGTTATTTGTCCCACATTGAAATATAATACAAGTGTGGTAAATATATTACGTATAAATAGTATATTGTCCCATATCAGAAAAATATCATAAGCTAGGGTGATCCTATAATTATAAATAAGATTCATCCGTGGAACTTAGATATCAACCCATAATCTTTTGAGTCTCTCTTAAATACTATCTTAGAGAGCTCTTAAAAATTTGTATCCACATTAGTGAAACTTACATCATCAAAAATTAATTTAAGAAAATATCATTAAAAAATAAAGTGAAAAATATTTTATTTATCTCAATATACATTTCCTATATTATATTCAAGTGGTGTTTATAATTTGTATATAAAATTTTTTACATTCAGTTCACAAAAACTATAGTGAAAATGAGTCATCTTTCAACTTAGATATTCACCCAAAATCTTTTGAATCTTTCAAGTATTATCTTTCAGAGATTTTAAAAGTCTGTATTATTATTTCTACCTTAATGAAATTTACATCATCAAAATTAATTTAGGAAAGTATCATATATAATAATTTTAATGGTAACTACCAAATTTGTTATTTGTCTCACATTGAAAAGTAATGTAAGTGTGGTGAATATACTATGTATAAATAGAAAAACTGTCTCACATCGAAGAAATATCATAAGCTGGGATGATCACGCGATTATAAATAACAGTCGTTCTTGAAACTTAGAGATGAACCCAAAGTCATTTAAGTCTCTCAAATACTCCATTCGTCCCGGTCATTTATTTGTTTGCCTTTTTTTAGGAGTATTTTAATCAAACGTAAACAAATGATTAAGACGGAGAGAGTATTGTTTTAGAGAGCTCTTAAAATTTTGTATTAGTTATGAAAATAATATAATTAGATTCGTGGTAAAAAAAAATGCTATCATTACAGTATAGAATTTCATATTATTTGCATATACTTTGTGTAATTCTTAGTATGTTATATATCTCACATTGAAAAACAATATATGTGTGGCGAATACACTAATAACTATAAATAGTAGAATTGCTCGATATCGAACAATTAACATAAGGTGAGGTGATCAACCCAAAATCTTTTGAGTTTCTTAAACATTGTCTTAAAGAGCTTAATTCTTAGGTACTTTGAATCATTTATCGAGTCATAATATAGATCAAATATAACTTGAGTCCCGATAAGGTTGATAACATATGTTTAAAATAGAATAAGTTGAATCAATATATCAATATTATTTTTTAAAAAATTACGGAGTATATTTTATTATAATCTTAAAACTTCAAAAGTTTATTTTTATAAGTTAACTGTTATAGAAAAATTACGAAAATGACATTAACGTAGACCCGTGCATCGCACGGGCATGAAATCTAGTTAATTGTATATGGGGTAGTTTATTTTGTGTGGTCTAAATTCATTTTCTTAAGTCTTGTGTCAAAAAAGAAAAGGGAACAATATTAGAAAATCACAATTTCTTGATTAAAACAACAATATCCGTTTTAATGAAAAACCTGTTTCAATATGTATCATATGAGAAGGGTAATTAATTAGATAATAGCGAAAAGTTTGTCTTATTATCATCATATATATGATGGTAATTAGATTTCTTTATTAACACTAAAACGGATTACTGTTCTATATTAGGGCTAATTACCATTGGGCTGGTATTATAGAACAATTTATAATAGGCCTTTCTTTGATCATCCATTGTATATTGATTCCATACCATTAGTAGAACAGCACATAGAGAGCGTAAAACAAAGCCCGCTCCAATTCTATACCAAAAATACGCCTCAAAAACTACAAACTCCCTCTGTCCTAATTAATACTAGTTATCTTTGTTTCAAAAAACCCTTATAAAAAAGTCAAATGGATAAACTATCTAATGGAACAGAGAGAGTAAATAGAATAATCAGGCAAAATCAACAATTTGAAGATAATACGAATATGAGTTTATGACAACAATATGTCTTAGAAGTTAGAACTAGTTTAATTTCCCGTGAAAAATCACGGGACTTTTCTAATTCTTTATTAATAGATGTTAAAAAGAAATTTACTACTTTTGTAGTGGTTTGATATTCACAATTTTCGTTAGTGGTTTTTTACTATTGCATCCTCTTTCTATTATTTTCATTTAACTTTGATTTTGTAGCCGAATAATACCGTTTTTGTTCGTCTAAATGATATTTTTCTTTGTTTACAACTTCAAATGATTATATTATAAAAATATTAAGCAGTATTAACCTTAGTTATATACTTATATTTTGTATGTTTGAAAATAATAATGATACTTAAGAATTAAAATATTTTTCACTCATTTTCTCTTCAACGATGTAGCATTGAATAAAATAAGAACAATCTAAATGGGATGGTAATAGATTAAAATTAAACATCACAATATAAATGCAACAGTCTCACTTAAAAAAAATCAAAATGATAAGATACTCCACTATTTGGTATAAGTAAAAAAAAAGATAAAACTACATTTTTCTAATCGACTTCATGAAAAATATGAGAAAAGTTTTACTTACACTAAACTTGCGTTCTTAATACATATGTATTATGTTGTTGGTGTCAATTGTAACAAATTCACTACACATTATCAAATAATAAATACATTAAAAACTTCCCAAAACATTGTATCAACATTAAAAATATGAGACTAAAAAGTTAAAGTTACAATAATTCGATCACTTTATCAACATTAAACTATGTCAAGAAGTAAAAATACGATACAAATGCTTGTTAGATTCTTCTCTTTTCTTCTAATTTTTCTCTTATCTCTTCAATTTTCTTCGCTCATTTGATTATAACCCATTATAAAGGAAAGATAGGAAAATATTTTCAAAATCGATCAAATAAATATATATAGGTAAAGAAAATAACTTCTCCGTCATTTTTGTAGGAATGTGATAGATTTCTTATCAATTGATCTTATTTATAGGTAAAATTTGTTGAATTTGTTTTATAACAGCAGGATATGAAAAGTTTATTATTAAAGTGGGACAATTATAATTATGAAATATAGTAAGGTTTGGGAGAAGATGATTTAAAACGTAACTATTATATTGATTAATACTTTGCCTTTTTGTATCCCATTTTAAATTCTTTTTTTATAAATGATTTAAGAGGGTGAATTTGAGATCATGAAGTGGAGTAATGTTTTGGTAGATGAACATTTACAACTTCATTAGTATATTAGATGAACATTTAAATTTTTGTATAAAACTACAATTTTTAAAATTTTATTTTTTAAATAATGATAATGACGTGACATACTCTAAAAATATAGAAAAGGTGAATCGTGAAAGGTAATGCTTAGTCTAGCCTTTTTATATTTTATATAATATAAATTTTCCATTTTTTTTTTGTTTTTTAAAATAATTTTATTTCAATAAAACCTTAAAATAATTTAGGATTTCAATAAAACCTTAAAAATTAACCATAAATATTGCGTATATAAGAAATTTATAAAACACCATTACTTAATTTCTTAATATATTGTAAAAACTAACAATTACATGTACAAAATATTATGAAAGGTAAGTATAGAGGGCTAATAATTACATGTACACCATTACTTATGATAGGAATGTGTACATTATATTTTCAGCTGATGGAGGGGAAATTTTTTGTAGTGTTTACAAGTGGAACTTATGGTGATATCTTAATAACTAAGGAAAAAAAAAGGTTGGTCATAAACTAAGGAAACGGTTGTAGTTATGGAAGTGAGTAAAAGCGTGGAAACAGAGGGGTAAGACCACAAATTCTCATTTGTGACGGACACTATCCGTCGCAAGCTTAAGACGGATACCATATTCTCTCACAAAATACCCATTAAAGGTGAGGGGAGAAGCACATGGGGGGTGCCCACCTTGTCCCCTCTACCCATTTCCTCTCACAAAATATCCGTCGCAAGATCCGATCCGTCGCAAGTAAGACCTACTGGGGTAAGACTTAAGAGTTAAGAGTATGGTAAGATAGTGTTTAGTGTTTATTACTCATAAATTTTTGCCGAGAAAATGAAAAGACTATTGTCCTCAATAGTTTATTTGTATTTATTTTATTTTATTATTATAAATTTTATTATAGATAGGTTTGAGTAAATTCTCATTTTGCAAAATTGTGCCACGTGTCGCTCTATTAAGTACTCAACTTACCTTTTTATATTATAGTAAGATGGTGACAAATTTATAACCTGTATTTCTATTTGGGCCTAAATTCTACTAATACGAATATTGGGCCAAGTGATAAAGATAGGGGAATATATGCCGAAGAATGAGCGAACAAGAGGAAGGAAAGCCAGAACACAAGGGGAAGAGAAGATTCATTCAGAACACAATACAAGAGCCCTAACACTAGCAATAAACATTGAAACTGTAACACCCGCAAATGTACCCTATTTTATTTTAATAATATAATATTATTATGAGTTAGCGTAATTTTAGATTTAGTCTAGAACTTAGTTTCCCGTGTCTAATTTAGCAAATCTGAGTTCGTATTCGGACTCTACTCGAAATTCCATGTGGGTTACGCCTTAAGCCGCTTTTGGGCTTTTCCCCCATCTTTTTCCACTCACCCTTCTTATAACCCTAACTCCCTCAACTCTTCACTCACCCCTTCTTCCTCATAACAAACCACCAAAACCCTAACCACAATTTTTGATCAAACTCTAGCTCCTCACTACTCATTCATTCCTCACTCAAATCACTTGATTTTCAGCATAATCTTCCTCTCTTATCCTCCTCTACCTTGTGTGGTAATAAAATTACCGTCTTTCTCATTTTCAATTTTTCCGTGTTTCTTAAAGGTGAATTATATTCATCTTTTATTGTCTTTGTATAGGTGGAGAATTTCAAGACCCCAATAAGGATTACTATTTAGTGGAGGAAGACTTAGAAATCGATTGAAGACGCACAAAAGTAACGGTGAAGGGTTACTCGATATCAATACGTGTCTTATATGCTTTAATTGATGTTTACTAAATGTCTAGTGACATTTATTAGGTACTTAATATAGTTTGATGTTAGTAAATGTATTAGAATTGGATGTGTAGCTATAGAATACGTTGTTGGTTTCAATCACTCATTGTTGTTAAACTTGTGTGTGGATCTATTTTGGGGAAGCCATGCATGGTTGAGTTTAGAACAAAAAAAAAGGATGTCTCGACCCAAGTCATGGTCGTGAAACTCATGTCACGAGCGTGAAAATAGAGGCAGACCCAATACCCTTGCGTAACAGACCTTTCACGGGCGTGACATGCAAGTCACAGTTGTGAAACGCATGTCACGAGCGTGGCATACAAGTCACGATCGTGACGACTGCAGTTTTCCTGTACCGACCCATTTTCGTAAAATGGTCATATCTCCTTCGTTACTTTCGTGCTTTGGGCTTGTGACCTATCGTTGGAACCGTAAGAGGATAATCTATCTCCTCCATTTGGAATTTATGCATTTGTATGTCTTGAACTCTAGTTATGACCGTTTGAAGTGGACCCTTGTTTTAATAGTTTCCAAACTTGTTGTTTTGAGATGAGATTTATGTTTCTTATTCATTTTACTTCTTAAACTTGGTCTAATGCTTATGTAATCACGTATTGTCTCATGTTTATCATTGTTACATTTATATCATGCTTATATCACATGTTTTGTGACGGTTTTTGATATGTCCCCCTTTGAGTCGGTTTTACCTATGTTTTGATTTGAGCACTAATCGTTAAGTGCTATGAACTCTCATTCCCCGGCTATACCTCCTTGCTCGTTAGACTGGAATGTCGGAACGAGGAGATGTATCCCTAATGCTTGTGTGCATGTTTTAGTGGAGATATGACGACGTTGTTGGGAGGCGAACGCTATGCGTTGATCGACCCGACCGTCAAATGTCGTATCTTTGCAAGGTGGTGTCATTGCATGTAGCGTACCACTTGTTTATGATACTTGTGCTATTTCCGCCTCTTTCGTGAAGGTTGACCGAATTTGGGGTACTCGGCTTCTGTGTTTGACCAAGTCTTGGATGCGAAATGTGTGTCGCATGTCGAATCGGAACATGTTTATTCCAAGAGTCTGGCCAGGTTTATACTAGGACCGTATTATTATCGTCGTCCTACCGGGAGGAATTGAGTCTACATATACGAAATGTTAATCGTGTATGAGTTCAGGGAAATAATTATCCCGTGGATGCGTATTGATCATACTTGCTATGTACATGGTGCTAGTGCGTGTCATTAACCGTGAGAGATAATGTTACCATATTCGTATGTTTGGATGAATGTTTATATGTGGATTATTTGTGACCGTTGGATGACTTGGCGTGGTTTATATGTCGAGTCTCTATCTTATCAAGTATATGCCGCTAACGGTGAGATGCAAGCCCTAGTGAGTATATAGTTGCCTAAGGGTGTCTTTCCCCGTTATGTCTATAATCTAATGCTTACAGTTTTGTACTTCATGCGCCTATATCTTTATATATTGAAATGCCTATTTATCCTTCTCGTAATTCACATGTATATATATATATATATATATATATATATATAGAGGTGGGTTCAAACGAGTCCCCTTAGTATAATTGAGTCCTTGAGTCCTATTATACACCCTTGGATCTTTGAGTATGGATGGCTGAGATTTAATCCCAAAATATTATACTCTACTGTTTCCCATGCACAATCATTAATCATGCAAATACACATTTTCCCACGTTTGACATTCCCTCTCTGAAAACACATTTTTCCACTTTACTGTATCTCTCCAACTCTTCTCATTTTTCTGATTTTCTCTTCAAACTCTTCGTCTTCCTTACTCCATCTTCATCCTTACTCCATTTTCATCCATAATTCATCCATATTTATCATCCTTACTCCATTTTCATCCATAATTCATCCATATTTATCCATTATAGAGAGTTCAACTTGCTATCTTCATCCTTAATCTCCGGTACATTCATCCCTATTTAGTAGTTTTACATTATTTTTCTTTTTATTATCCAAGTTGAATTTGTTTCGTGTGGTTTTATCATTGTTCGTTTAATTTTATTTCGCCATTTTTGAATTTTAATAAGTTGAAGCTGTATCGCCATTTTCTCAGAAGTTTATCAAATTTACTGTATAATGCGTTTCTCCCTTTTTTTGTGTTTCTCCCAATTGCATTACTTGTAATTTAATTGCCCGATATAATTGTAATTGTACATGAAACTTTAAAGTTTGTTATTTGTAACTTTAAACCTGTTTAGTGTAACTCTAGATTTGTGTATTGTAACTGAATTCTGTAGTCCACATTATAATTTTGAATGTTATTATGAATTTGAAGTTGTGTCGTGTCCTACATGAAACTTTAAGCATGTATATTGTAACTCTAACTACTATTTATGAAACTTTAGTTCATCAAGGAAAGAAGTGTGTTGTTGACTGCTGTTGTGTCTTGTATACTGTAACTCTAACTAGTTTTTATGAAACTCTAACTACAATTTATGAAACTTTAGTCTATATAGTCTGTAACTCTAATTATTATTTATGAAACTGTTGATGAATGTTTTTATGAAACTCTAACTAGTTTTTATGAAACTCTAACTACAATTTATGAAACTTATGAAACTCTGAAACAATTTATGAAACTCTAACTATTTATGAAACTCTAACTACAATTTATGAAACTTTAGTATGGAACTTTAGTATGGAACTCTAACTAGTTTTTATGAAACTCTAACTACAATTTATGAAACTCTAACTACAATTTATGAAACTCTAACTATTTTTGAAACTCTAACTACAATTTATGAAACTTTAGTATGGAACTTTAGTATGGAACTCTAACTAGTTTTTATGAAACTCTAACTACAATTTATGAAACTCTAACTATTTATGAAACTCTAACTACAATTGTTGAAACTTTAGTCTAGATATTCTGTAACTCTATTTATTATTTATGAAACTGTTGTTGAATGTTTTTATGAATTTGAAGTTGTGTCCTACATGAAACTTTAAAGTTTTTTTGTAACATTAAACCTTTTCAGTGCATCTGTATACTTGTGTAACTTGAACACATTATAATAAAACTTTGATTTTTGTGTCTTACCTATCAGATGGCTGGTGAAGGTGATGGCGTAGAAGTTAGCGTTGACCCTACCCCATCTAAATTTGTCAAATGTCGACCTGGTAGGCTTCTGAAATTGATCTCTCAGCTTAACCATGCTCAGCGGGAAGCGGTGAAGCGCATTGGTTTTGGTGGGCTTCTTGATTTGAGACTAAAACATGTACCTGTTGAACACGTACACCTTTTTTTTTGAAGCTTTTAATGACCTATCTCATATTTTTCGGGCATCTGATTCGAAGGAGTTTTTGGTGTCAAAATTTGATGTACATGACTGCTTCCTTTTACCTCTTGGTCACAAACCTCTTGATCTAGTTCCTACCGGTCGAAAGAAGGACCCCTTGGCGGAGGAAAACAATCAATTGAAGGATCGGTGGAGGAAGAGTTACAAATTGTCCAAACCTGGCGAACCTATACATTTAGGGAAGTTATTAACAGACCTTGAGAAAGACAAGGAAAGTGGTGACCATTTTTGCCGGCTTTTTGTGCTGTTTAGCATGTCTTCATTTCTGGCACCCACGACAAATAACACTGTCGACATGAAACTTCTTGGGCCAGTTGAAGATGTAGGTGTTATCAACGAGTACGACTGGTGTTCGTATGTTCTAGATGGTGTAGTAAGTGCTGCTTTTGTTGCTAGGAAGTCACCGAGGTGTTTACGTGGTTGTATTCCTTTCCTTATGATTACATATTTTCAGAGGTTTGACTTCCGTGACGAGGCTCCTCTTTATGACCTCCCGCTTATAAAGCACTGGGATGATGAGAGGATTGGCTCCAGGTTAAAGGGTGAGCTTGTTGGTGGCTGTTTAGGGCGACAGACTTGGTCGTCTGTCACGTACCCTCGTACCGGTGTTAGTTATACTCATCATAGCAAAGTTGTCGATAAGCAACTTCCCACTACTTCTTCTGGAACCCCTCAATTAATGTCGGGCCCTTCGTCACGTTCAACGACCGACAAGAAGTTCATTCAGATCGAACTTCCGCCAGGTGTCGAAGATGACGCGGAGCTGGAAGCTAGAGCTGTTGATGTAAGTCAGGACTATGTAACCCTCACAATTTATAATTAGTCCAATTATATTTAATTTCTGATATTATTTTTTAACCTATATCGTCATTTATTAAACCACATTTCACTTCATGCTGAAATGGTAGGTTGTGCACGAGCTCTACCTAAAGATGCAACGGAATGCAATTGTTTTTCACGCATGGTATTCGGATTCAACCTCGAAGCTTAAACGTCTTACTACTCCACATATGGATCCGGCTGATATCGTACCGTCACAGCACACAAGAGAATTTTTTGAGGGTGAAGCGGTTCATAGGTACGTTGATGAAGTAATTGACATATCATGTCGGATGAAAGATTCTGTTGGCATAGCACCTGTATTTCATGAAGAGTCAGTTAGGCAGGATAATGAGGTGGATGATCGGGTTATAGATCGCCCATCAGATCTTGAGGAACAAAATGTTGACTGCCCCGTAGAGGCTTCAGGTTTGGAGATGGTAACTTCGGTGTTATATTCTACTGCTGAGATGGGTGAGATAGCTCGCGATATAAGTATCGATGCTGCCGGAAGGGATGTAGTTGCGGTTGCAACAAATGCTGATGATTTGCGGTTGTTAGGTACACAAACCGGTGGGGCTAATGTACTTTATTCTACTGTGGAAGTAGATGACATACTGCGTGATTTGCGGGAGGCAGAGACAGGTTGTGAACCTGAATGTTTTGCGGGAAACGAAGCACCTATCTCAGCGACTGTCGTACATCATCCCTATTTGTTCCACTCTGACAGACCGCATTCCTGCATGGCTGTCGTCCCTGAAAATCTCGGATGCTCCATTGATTGTGGGGCACCCGATCCGGATTATCTAATCGTCTCAGATGCCTTGTGCCGTAACAAGAGTATCTTCAAGGGTGTTTTAAGTCTGAGGATGCATGTATTGGATTACGTGTTTAACAAATCGTCCATATATAACAAACTGTAAGTCTACAATATAAACTTATAACTCATTAAGAATTTTATTATACAGTAACTCTAATAAATATACATGAAACATTAGTCTATATCTACTGTAACTCTAACAACTTTTGATGAAACTCCAACTGTCATTTATGAAACTTTATTCTACATACTGTAAATCTATTTATTATGAAACACTAACAACTTTTTATGAAACTCTAACTACAATTTATGAAACTCTAACTACAATTTATGAAACTTTAGTCTATATAGACTGTAACTCTAATTTTTATGAAACTCTAACTAATTTTTATGAAACTCTAACTACAATTAATGAAACTTTAGTCTATATACACTGTAACTCTATTTATTATGAAACTCTAACAATGTTTTATGAAACTCTAACTTCAATTTATGAAACTTTATTCTATATATACTGTAACTCTATTAACTGTAACTCTAACTATTATGTATGAAACTTTATTCTACATATGCTGAAACTCTATTTATTATTTATGAAACTCTATTCAATTTTAATTTATAATGTAACTCGAGCTTTGTTGTTTAGGGAACCTCTTGTATCTTACACTGGATTTCACTGCATTTTGCGTGACGACCTCTGGTCTTTGGAACCTGGAGCTCAGGTCTTAAACAATGTCATTGACTGCTGGTGTATTTTACTCAACCACCTCATGCATGAAAACACTGCACCAGTCCCAACGTCCCGATGTTTCTTTGGACTTAGCCACACTGTACGTGTTTGTAATTTTAACAAACTTTGATATTTCTCCCTACGCAATCCTTCTTGTTAATACTATTTTTGGTACAGGGTCCTGTACTGGAAATTTGGAAAGCGCATAAAAAAGGGGAAGTGGTTGATGTCAGTAAAGAAATATTCTCTTCGTGGGATATGTGGGTTGAAGAATGTATTGATCCTTTTCGTCTTGACTCTGATTTGGTAGGTGTTACCAATTTTGTGAAGAATGTATTCACTATAATACAGTTTTGTGAAATATAATACAGTTTTGTGAAATCTATAACTTTAATAATGTTTTGGTGTAATTTTCACAGGTCCTCATCCCTATACTGTCTGGTGATGGTGATCATTACAGCTGTGCATGTATAAATTTTTTATCCCAGCAGATTGAATACCTTGACAACCGTGTTTACGATGATGATTTTGACTCCCTGCCTTATGTCTCCATAGCACGTATCACAGTAAGTCATCACACACTATCGTTTTATTTGTTTTTAAATTTTCTTTTTTTTAAAAGAACTAATTACATATAATCACTGCAGGCTAAAGAAATGGGCAAGTACATGGTCTCTAAAGGGATATCTAAAGGCGACAGGGTTAGCGGGTTTGAAATTGTCAACGTTAAATTCAGATGGCAAGGTGTAGGCTACTCTGCCCAAGATTGTGGCATATACATGATGATTCACATGCTTCTTTATAACGGGACTCTTTTTGATTGCGGCTTAGGAAGTATGGATTCAGTGAACTTGTACAGAGCGGAGATTGCTGCTACGCTTCTATTGAGTGACATTAACAAGGATAGGAGGGTGTTGTTGGCTGCTGTTGAGTCGTTCAAAGCTGGTAACATTAATCCTAGCGCAGGACCGAAGAAAATCGTGTCCAACAATGGTAAAAAAAGAGGAACTGACAGTGACACAGGTCCTTCAGAAGAGAAGCGCCCACGGTTATCTGATTCCGAACCCAAAACACCAGTGGCTACAACAGCTGCCCATTCTAAATCCATCACAAGCTTATCTGCTGTTAAGAGTCGCCCCCGTGGTGGGGGAGACGGTTTGGGTTGCACAATCGATTGCGGGTTAGCCGATATAACAATCCTTGTGGTTGCAAAACCTTTACGCAACAACCAGTATTTATATAAGGACGTCACTTATTTACGGAAACACACAGCAGATTATTGCTTCGTCGACGACATTGATTGTAACCCTAGGTACGCTAACATTTCTCTACATATCATCTCTATATTTGGCCTCAAAATTAATAATTTATAATTACAGGGAATGCCTAGCAGATTATGGACGGAATGCTCGACTAAATAGGGATGACATAATGTCAATGCTACCTGAGTTGAAAACGTCCTCAAATGTAATCGAATGCTGGTCGAAGCTGCTGAATAAGATAGAATCAGATGAATATGAAGTGCCCAGAATGGCTTTCTTTGGTATAAGGCATACGGTAAGCAATTGCTTGGCTAAAGTTGCATAATATCGTACTAAAGTTTCATAATATATGAATTAAAGTTACACAATTTCCTGTTGAAGTTAGAATTCAAACATTATTGTATATACTGTAACTCTATTTATGATGAAACTCTAATGACAATTTATGAAATTTTAGTTTATAATACTGTAATTCTATTTATTATGAAACTCTAACTACAATTTATTAAACTTTATTCTATAATACTGTAACTCTATTTATTATGAAACTCTAACTAGTTTGAATGAAACTCTAACTACAATTTATGAAACTTTAGTTTATATATACTGTAACTATATTTATTATGAAACTCTAATTACTTACTATGAAACTCTAACTTAAATTTTATGAAACTTTAGTCCATATATACTGTAGCTCTATTTATTATGAAACTCTATCTACTTTTTCTGAAACTCTATTTACAACTTATGAAACTTTAGTAAATATATACTGTGTGCTCTATTAACTGTAACTCTAACAATAATTTATGAAACTTATTTGCTGTTAAGAGTTTTAAAGATCCATACTAAAGTACTTAAGTTAAATTGATAATTAATATTATATATGCGGTCTCATTTTTAACGCCTTAAACGAATTGTGTAGGATGCGGTAATGCGCCTAAAGGACAGCAAAGATCAGTCAACCCCCAGCAATACCCAGATTGATAATCTTTTCAGCATATGGGACATGTTTATCAAGGGATGTGGTCGTTCGTTTAACACGAACGCAGAACTATTTTTCATACCAGTTAATGTCGACGAGCATTATGCGTGTGTATGTATCAATTTCAAAACAAAGACTATTGATCTCCTCGATAATCAATATTACCCGGCTTCCAAACAGTCCGACATCGTTGACGTGGCTATTATAATTGTAAGTTTTAATTTCTTTACTTTCCACTGCATTATATTATCAAATTTACAAATTCACTCTAACAAATTTTGTTCATTTACCCCCCTATAATAATGTATATGTAGGCCGAGGTGTTTAGCGACTACTTGGAGTCCAGGAGTCTGGGAAGGGATGAAGAGGTCCCTATGTTTGAGAGACGTCAAATAAAATTAGCCTGGCAGGGTCCAAAAGCTAATGTAGAGGAGTCCGGCCACTACTACAAATACAGGCAATAACAACGCCCCATCAACAACGCATACTCACGAAAATAAAGAAAAACCGTTGTGGAATGGATAAATATTTTTCCGCGGAATTTTATTAAACCTAATAACAACGGTGTTAGTTTTTCAAACGTTGTTATTAGTTTTAACAACGGCGTGAACTTAGTAAATAAATTTACTAATAACAACAGTGTATTATATGTCCGTTGTTATTAATTTAGAAATAATAAAAATTAATAACAACGGGTATGAAAAACCCGTTGTTATAATGTGTTATTAATTTGGTGCATTATTTGGCTTAAATTAATAACAACGGAGATGATTTTGTTGTACGTTGTTGTTAGTTAACTTTGTTAGTTAACAACGGATTTAACTTTGTTAACCGTTGTAAATAGGTAACCTAATAACAACGGTGAATATGAATAATAACCGTTGTCAATACGTTTAATAAAGATGAAAAAAAACACAGAACACTAATAATACTGTACTGCAACACAAACACACAAACACTAAAAATAATTTATTGATTTCCTGATCGTCTCTTTGTCATCATCTCCGTCTGCTATTTCTTATTAATCAGGTATTCTAATAATTTTTCTTTATTGATTTCCTGAATTTCGTTTATTTGTGAATTAGTTGCCTTATACATTGCATTTTCTGAATTAGTTGGCTTATTATTGAATTAGTTTTAATTAGTTGGATTTTCTGAATTACTTTGCTTACTATATATACTACGAATGTAGATAAATGACTCGAACTTGGATGAATGCTGCGAATATGAGTGACCCAAACTATAAGGATGGTTTAGCTGAATTTTATGAAGTCGTTGCGAACCATTTGAATGGTTCTTCTAGTATTCCATGCCCTTGTGAAAGATGTGGTAATATTAGGTATATGGCTATTCCGGACGTTAAAATTCACCTAGAAAAGTATAGTTTTAGTCGATCCTATCCCCGTTGGATTTTTCATGGGGAATCATTAGAGGAAGATAATAATTTTGAAGAAGATGATCTTGAGGTATACGAAAGGATAACTGATGATCCCGAGTTTGCCGAGTATGTTGAGTTTGAAGCAGACGAGTTGAATGTTGGGTCTACAGATAATGAAGAAAAGGATGATGAATGTTGGGTCTACAGATAATGAAGAAAAGGATGATGAATCAAATGCTTTTGAAGATGAAAACATTAATTTGGATGACCTTGACAACATGTATAAGAAGTTGTGTGAGTCTGAAGCGCCTCTATACCCTGGTTGTAAGTACACAAAGATGTCGGCTGTGGTGAAGTTGTATAATATCAAGGGGGCAAAGGGGGTTAGTGACACATGTTTCACTAGTTTATTAGCCTTGATAAACGACATGCTTCCAGATGGTAATGTTCTTCCCGTTAAGACATATGAGGCTAAAAAACTAATTAGAGGGGTGGGTATGAAATATGAGAAAATACATGCATGTCCAAATGATTGCGTATTGTATCGAAAATTATATCAAAACTTAACCAATTGTCCGGTTTGTTTTGAGTGGCGTTATAAGGATAAGGAAGGGAGCCCGGCTAAGGTGTTATGGTATTTTCCAGTGATACCAAGATTCATAAGGATGTTTGCGAATAGCAATGATTCAAAAATGTTAACTTGGCATGAAACTGGAAGAATAAATGATGGAAAGCTAAGACACCCGGCAGATGGTATGCAATGGAAATCGTTCGACGCTAAGTATCCCGATTTCGGCATTGAACCTAGAATCTTACGTCTAGCGCTGTCCACTGATGGAATGAACCCACATGGAAACATGAGTACCCAACATAGTACTTGGCCAGTAGTGTTGGCAATATACAACTTACCTCCATATGTGTGCATGAAAAGAAAGTACTTGATGTTGTCGTTGGTAATTTCCGGCCCTAAACAACCTGGAAATAATATAGATGTCTATTTGGAACCTCTTTTAGATGATTTGCGAATTTTGTGGGATAGTGGGATAGAAGTATTTGATGCATATAGGAATGAAACTTTCAATTTGAGAGCGATGTTATTGTGTACACTAACCGACTATCCGGCTTATGGCGACCTTTCTGGGCATACGGTGCATGGGAAAGAGGCATGTCCATTGTGTGGGGAGGATATCGAGTCTGAATACTTGAAGTGTTCTCATAAGTATGTGTATTTGGGAAATAGGAGGGGCTTGGATCCGGACCAT
>JAIUZE010073426.1:0-13862 GCA_022085475.1 Heliosperma pusillum | reverse complement strand
ATGAGTCCTTACCCAAGGTTGGGGTGTTTGATAAAGTTGACATTGTGCGAATATGGTTACTACAACAAAAAGAAATATATAAACATTCATTGTTAATTTACTTGAAAAACATTTTAACAAGTTTAGCATTCATATAATGACCTCTCACTAAATTATATAAATGATTCCAAGACCCATTTTTTTAAATAAAAATAGTCATCGCATGCTACTTTTACCTAGAAATGGTAAGTCGTTACTTGACTAATTCTACCCTTAGAACTCTTGGTTGACGGATTTCAACTAAATCCATCTCCTAGTCCCAAGATAACGCTTATCTCGTTGAGTCCAATCCAATTTTAGCTTGTGATCGTATCACCCTACTTACCCGAGGTAAAAAGGGACCCACGACCGTGGTAGCCCTAATGAACACGGGATTCATAGGTGTTATTAATTGGTAAGGCTAATCTCAATTTTTTAAACATGTGAGAGATCTTGTCAATTTAGTTATTAATTCCCTATAAGTGGACTAAGTCGGTGAATTGTGAATAACGTTGAATTGACAATAACGGTAAATAAAATGCATGTGTGACGATTTTGGCATGAGCGGAAATAAAGCAAGCAACCAAGCAATAATAAAATCCTAGTATGGCCACCTAGCTAATCAAATTAACTAGATAGTTACAAATTCGGAAACCAACTCCTTTGGTCCCTTGCCTCTTCACTTGGAACACCTTCCAAAATGGCACCGTTTTGAGGGAGTCACCGGTCTTCACAAAAATAATTACAAATATACAAATATACAAATTCCTATTATACATTTATTCTATGAAATAAAATTATTAAATTATACAAACCGGCGATACGAGATCGCTATAAAATTACAACCAAACCGTTATTCCCTTACATTACGGGTAATAACGATTAAAAATTAACTAGGCCATACTAGGTACAAACTTTGCATAAATTATTAAATAAATGACATTCATTCATTCAACCATAAATAAAATAAATTGCTGCAAAATTCATGCCAAAATCGTCCTAAATTCATTCATGCTCATTGTAGCTCGATTTTTCTCGGGATTCATTGATTTTAAACCATTAAAAATCAATATCAACATTTAAATCTCATTTAAATTCAAAATAATTAACTAAACTGATTTAGAACTCAAAATTAGTCACTACTAATTTTGTTGGTCATTAATTAGATCGATTTGATTTCATTTGCTAAATATTACGGTTTAATCATAACAATTATGAAATAAAACCAAATAAAATATAAACATCATAAAATTTGAAACCAAAAATTTTGTACATTCTGGAACAATTCCAGGAACTATAAAAATAAAAAACATTTGCTCAAAAAATTTAAATTAATTTTATGAACAAATAGCTTTGTATATAATGGTTTTATCAAATAAAAACATTAGATATAGTAAAACAGTGAAACAAATTATGAACTTTCACCAAGAGTATCAACATCAAAATGTGAAATGTACAAAAAAATTTCAAGACCATAAATGGATGTTTCAATTTTATGAACATTAAAATCTCACATTATCGACTTTTATCGTATAAAAATCAATGAACATGCAATACATAAGTAAAAGTCTCGAAATTTTACATACAATATGTAAGAAATGCATGTGAGATCATATTAAAATTTTATGGCCAGAATCAACATGCAACTATTTTAAGTTAACTTTTAACTCATAAAATGCATGTTAACTCGGTTTAAACGCCAAAAATCAAAATAAATAGCAAATTGATCCCTAAAATCACGAAATTTTACCACAAACATTTTAAGGTCAATAGGTATACATGCACCAAAAAAATTCGTCATAATCGTATTTTAACTCAAAATATTTGATTTATTAGTTATCTTATAACTTTAATAAAAATGTCCAAAATGAACATGCATGCTACAAGCTAGCTCTGATACTACATGAAAGTCCATAGACCTTAATTAGACTCTTCTAATTAGTTGCTAAATTACTTGTTAATTTAGTATTTAATGATCTATGTAACATGCATGCAAATATAAAGACATTTATATAAAGGAAGAAATTTCCTCACATTAATATGGAAAATATAAGGGCACAACAAGAACTCCTTCTTGTTGTTCTTGAGCTACAAATATGGATGAAAACAAGTAATCTCAAAAGTAGAAGATCTCCTCTAAGTTGCACCAAGATTAACCCAAATAATCTACCCTTAATATTAACTAGATAATAAGATAGATATAATACTACTAATATTATGACTATATTACTAAACTAGTAATACTTAGTAAATATTAGTATTTGAGAGTTTTTTGTGAGAAGAAGAGTTTTAGAGAGAAGTAAACAAATTTCACAAAATGAAGTAAGTAGAAAAATGAACACAAATGCTCATTTTAAAGGCCATTTGGCCGGATCATGTAGTCCACAATTGGACTATTATTGTGTTCAATTTGATCACATGCATTAGAGTGGAACGTTTTGTCCCTCCCAGCTGCTGCTTGTTTTTCTCACTTGTTACCTGTCCCTTTCCCCTGCCTCCTTCTCCCCTAAAAAAGAGTTACAAACAAGAAAAAAAAAACAACAATCCATCCCATTCCCTAATCCCAACCGACCCACAAAGACCTAGTTTGGTCGCTTTGATTTTTGGATTTGTCTTTATCCAATACTTATGATCATATGTGACACCCTCGCGAATGTCGGAAATAATAAAACATTCATCACTGTGAAATAAAGTTGCGGAAATACGTATTGTAAAAAACTTTAAACATGCACGATTTAATATAACACGAGTGTGTCACACTGTACAAACTAAGTACGGAAATACAACAAAGAGACGGGGTCTCTTAAAATGTTAGCAAAGAACAAGTGTTTAGCAAAAGTAGCTAATATCGTCTAGAGGTGAAACTTCCAGGGACAACGCCCGCTAGCTCACACCCGAACCCCAAAATGTCATATCCAAAAAGTCATCCATAGCAAGCAACCTGTTCATCCATGAAAAACATGAATGCCACAGTCAGTGGGGAGTAACTCCGGGTTCTCCCAGCCATATCACCTTTAACGTACATATAAGGAAATACAAAAGTAGAGCATGCATATATAGATATACATGTGAGTTATGATAAGAAAAGATAGGCAATTCTATAGAAAATGATAAAATCATGTGGAAATCACATCCGTAACCATCATGCTATTCCAGACTCGGGAAAGACACTCTTAGGCAATCGAATACGCTCACTAGGGCTTGCATCTCACCGTTAGCGGTATAAGATTGATAAGATTGAGACTCGACATACAAACCAGTCAAGTCATGCGATGATCACAGTAAATCCAACATATTATCATCCATTCACGAACCAAGACAAATGACGGTGTCCAATCATGCAATGACCATGAATAATGTCATGAAATCACGCATTCAAGAACGACACAAGACGACATCTCTCACGGTAAATGAAACGCACTAGCATCGTGTACATGGCAAGTATGATTAACATGCATCCACGAGATAAACATTTCCCTGAACTCATACACGATCAACATTTCGTATATGTAGACTAATTTCCTCCTGGTAGCACGACGATAATAAATATCCGGTCCTAGTCTAAATCTGGCCAGAATCTCGGAATAAACCATTTTCCGATTCGACATGCGATAAACGTTTCGCATCCAAGACCCGGTCTTACAATATATATGCCGAGTACCCCAAATTCGGTAGATCAATTCACGAAAGACGCGGAAAAGAGCTCAAGCCTCATAACAAGCGGTACGCTACATGCAAATAACACCACCTCGCAAGTACACAACATTTGACGGCTGGGTCGAACAACGCATAGCGTTCAACTCCTAACAACGTCGTCGTATGCCCACTACACATGCATTCAAGCAGTAGGATACCTCTCTGTTCCGACATTCCAGCCTTACGAACGGGAAGGTAGCCAAGGGAATGAGAGTACAATGCACAAGACAATATAGTGCTCAAACCGTATCATTTGTGAAAACCGACTCAAAGTGGGAACATACCAAAAACCGTCACAAAACATGTCATACAAGCGAATGAGAATATCATATATCCAAAACATGAATCAATACATGATACATAAGCATTAGACCAAGTTTAAGAAGTATAATAAATAGGAAACATAGACACCTCTCCAAAACAACAAGTTTGGAAACTAACTAAAACAAGGGTTCACTTCAAACGGTCATAACTAGAGTTCTATACATGTAAATACAGAAATTTTAAATCGAGGTGATAGCTTATCCTTATACGGTTCCAACAAATGGTCACAAGGCCAAAACAAGCAAGTAACGAAGGAGATATGATCATTCTACCAAAAAGGGTCAGTGCAGGGAAACTGCACAAGTCACGACCGTGACTTGTATTTCACGACCGTAAAATGAGGTTTCACGACCGTGAAATGAGTTTCACGACCGTGAAACACTCTGTTACCAATTCATCCGTGAGCCTTCAACAGAAATTCAATCCTATCACTTCCAATTCTCATAATCCATTTCTAATAACTATCAACAATCAATATTCATCATCAACAATCATCAAGTAACAACAATCATCATCCATAACATGATTCCTAAACTTACTAATTGTATTCTAATACGATTTCTAGCATATAAGCATATAAAACACGTAAATGATATCGAGTAACCCTTCACCGTTACCTTTACGCGTCTTTAATCGATTACTAAGCCTTCCTAGTAGTCTCCACCTACAATTAGGTAATAAAAGATGAATATATTTCACCTTGAGAAAGACGGATAATTTAAAAAGCGATAAAGACGGTAATTTTATTACCAAAACGGATAGAGGAAGGTAAGGGAAGAAGAATGAGACGGACTTACGTGAATTCTATCAAGTAACGAATGCGCTAGGATGATTCAAAGATCGAAAATCAAGAGGGAGGCAAGTTTCTTAAGGAAGAAGAAAGGGTTTTGAGTTTGAGTTTGGGTGAATGAAAATAGGTTAAGGAGGTAGTGTGATATTTATAAAGAAAAGTCAACAAAAGTCAAAGACGACTCAAAATTCAAGAAAAGTCAAAGACGACTCAAAAGTCAAGAAAACTCAAAGATGACTCAAAAGTCAAGAAAAAGTCAAACTCGCCTTAAGACGGGATTCTCATGGAATCTCACGGAAATTCCAAATACGAACTCGGAAATTCTAAATTCGACTCGAAACTTTAAATTCTAAATTAAAACTTAAATTTGCTGAAAAGATTTCGTAAAATATTTCTACTAGAAAAATAGGGTACATTTCCGGGTGTTACAAGTAGTGCTTTTAGTATGATCACCTGCAAGAGAATCAACACTAACATGTGCCTCCAACGGATCCGTCAGTAAGGATCGAGGCATAGAAGAAACAATAGAAGAGTCATCAACATCAAGAACATAACATGAGTCTTCTAACACGGGACTCCTAACGGTGGAATTTTTACTAAAGGTCACCTTGTCATCTCCTACCTCCAATATCAACTTCCCATTCTTGACATCAAAAACTGCACCAGCTGTGTGCAAAAAAGTCTTCCCAAAATGATTGGGATTTGAGAGTCCTCGGCCATGTCAAGTACTATAAAGTCATCGGGAATGAAAAACTTACCAACTTTGACGGGCACATCTTCTAAAACACCCATAGGTTGTTTTAGAGAACGGTCCGCCATTTGCAAAGTAATATTAGTGCATTTCAAAGCACCCATGTTATGTTTTTCAAACATAGAAAAGGGCATGACACTTACACTAGCACCTAGGTCGCAAAGGGCCTTATCAATGGTATACGTGCCTATAGTGCAAGGGATGGAGTAACTACCAGGGTCCTTAAGTTTTGGTGAAGACTTATTTTGCAAGACTGCACTACACTCTTCAGTGAAAGCTACGGTCTTAATCTCATTGAAGGATCTCTTCTTTTTGAGGACTTCCTTCATAAACTTGGAATAAGAAGGAACTTGGGAAAGCAATTCAATGAAAGGGACTGTTACCTTTAAATTCTTGACGACGTCAAGGAACTTACCATACTTTGCCTACTCCTTGTGCTTGGCTAATCTTTGGGGAAATGGCACTTTGATCTCAATAGGAATCTCGGGCTCTTTCCTCTCTGACATAGGCACCTCAGCTTCAGCATCAACAACCACGGGCTCATCATTAGCCTTCTTCTTGACACCTCCTCCAAACTTTGCCCCTTTTGCTACCACCTCCTCATCCATAGCAATGGAAGGCCCATCATAATGCTTACCACTTGTCGTGGAAATGGCATTTACAGTTTCGTGAGGTTCGAAACCTTGTGAAAGTAGCTGCTCTTGCTTTTGGTGGTTATTAGAAGAGGCATATTGGGAAATTTTAGCTTCCAACAATTTGATGGCGGCATCCTTAGCTTGATCGCTCTCTTGGAATTGAGCTATTATGGTGTCTTGCCTTTGAGCCAATTGCAGCATCATGGCTTCAAGTGTACTTACACCATTGTCACTTTGTTGAAATGTAGAGGATTGAAATTGTTCTAGCTTTTGTGTGAGAAGGGCTACTTGAGCTTGTAAAAGTGCCAAAGTGGGGTCCTCTTGCTTAGATTTCAATGGTATGGAGCGGGAATTTCCATATTGAGAATTGTGAATTGCCATGGATTCAATGGTAGTGTGACCAATTTCAACATTAATTTGATCAAATCTTCCATTGTTAGCAGAATCCAGGATACGACGGGACTCTATATAACACCCATTATAGAATGTGATGGCAAGGAACCATGGGTCTAACCCATGATGAGGACACTCCCTTTGCAAGTCCTTGTACCTCTCCCAAGCTTCATATAGGCTCTTATCACTCCCTTGTCGGAAACCAGTGATTTGACTTCTCTCCAAAGCGGTTTTTTCTGGAGGAAAGTACTTTTGGTAGAAGGCAAGAGCTAAACTATCCCAATCGGTGATCCCTAATGTAACCTTATCAAGGCTATGTATCCACAACTTTGCCTTACCCCTCAAAGAGAATGAGAAGAGCATCTCTCTAATCTGCCCTTGGGTGACTCCAGTTTGTCTAATAGTGGAGCAATAGTCACAGAAGTTTTGAATGTGAAGGTTGGGATCTTCTGTGGCATTGCCACTAAATTGACTTCTTTCTATGAGACTAATAAAGGCAGGTTTTATTTCGAAATTTCTGGCTGTGATTTGGGGTGTAGCAATACCCATTGGAAGTGTTTCTGCAGTGGGTCTGGAATGGTCTGAAAGTCGAACCATTTTCTAATGTGAAGGTGAAGATTGAATGTTATTTGAAAGTTGGGTGGTTTTATGAATGGATATGTGAAGGGATCTTCTTCTCCTTCAAGGTTAGATAGGATATCCGAGTAATTTTTACGAATATGATCTAAACTCGAGAGATCATAAGCTTTTGTGATTTTCTTAAATAACTTTTGTATCCTACGCAGAGTTCTTTCGAGGTCGGGATCTAATGAGATAGGGGTCCCTAGTCTAGAAGATCTGGGCATAAGATGGAAAAACTAAGACGAGAAATCAAGAGAGATCTAAAGGAATTTGGATTCCTGAAGACTAGACAAAACTAAATGCAAGAAAAATCACAAAAAGAGGAAAACTAAACCGTGCTCCCCGGCAACGGCGCCAAAATTTGATCGGGCCTGTCACAAGCCCTGGTCAAAGATAATTACCCAGACTAGGCTAACAACAAATTAATGTAATTAGGGAAGTAGGGGTCGATCCTCAGGGAGATGGTGTTTGCTATAGGATGTGAAATGTCTTGCAATTAAATCTTATCTAACGAGTATCTGGGTTTTGGGGTTTTGGATTCTAAATTAATAAAAAGCATAAACAAAATAAAAACAAATCAAAATAAAAGCAATAAAATGGATAATAATTTAACAATTATAGAAAGAATCTAGGGAAGTAGGTTCACACATGTAGGTTAACATATTGATGAAATTGGATTTGGAATAATGCAAATAATTCATTGTGAGTTCGTAAGAATGTTGTGTTCATTACAATCATAGACCAGATGGTCTAGCAGGCTTTTAGGTGATTTACTAGGTCTGATCTACCATGTCATGCTTTGTCTATTCAATTCACGTATTTCTTGCTTGGAAAAGAATTCCATTTTAGTCAATGATTTTGGCCAAAAATCGTTAACTATCGTTACAATCCAAACATGCATAGACACAACGTTTTAAAGGCACAATTTCTTTATCCAATTTTCATCTTTTAATTAACCTAACATGGCTACCCTACACCCTAGAAAGGTGACTACTCACTCATAATAGTATTTAGATCTAGATTGATTTTAACAATTAAAACTAGGCTAGACATGTTTATTGATTTTTGATATTATAAGATTATAATAACAATTCTAAATCAACAATCTAATGAAATAAATGATTACAACGGTATTTAAATTGAATCTAAGACAACATGTAAAGAAAACAGTGATCAAATAAAAAACATAAAGAACTTAAACAAAAGATAAAACAGAAATACCTACATGACGATCAAATAGCGATAATGATGAAATATAAATATCCAAATAGAAATTTCCTTGCATATCTTTGACGATCCATGTATTACAATAATTGAATAATATAAAAGAACTAAGAACCAGAAGTTTTTATTATTTCTAAACTAGAAAAATAGGCATAAGAGAAGATGGAGATCTAAACATAAAAGGAGAAATGTAAAAGACGATTTTTAAGGGAAAATGGAGGCTAGGGTTTCTAAGACTAATCTACGGTTATGTAAAGAGAGAAGTGAGTAGAGGTGTGTGCTAAAACACTCCTTATATAGGCTAGGTTTCGTGGGGAAGGGGTCATGTATTAATCACATAGGACAAAAAGGAGGAAGTCGAAGCATTTGCTCGGATCAGGAGACATACCCGATCGGGTTTACCACTTACCCGATCAGGTATGTGGTGTTCTTCACTCTTTGACTTTCGTTTCATCTCCCTTGGTGAATAACTTGACTTTCATTGACCCTATTCACCTTTTGAGTCGGGTTTGTTGATAGGGTTTGATGTAAAATGATGATTTCTTCGCCTAACTGATCGATCTTCTGACAACTGCGAAATCGTCTTTGCTTCTTCTTTCTTTTGAATTAGTGAACCTTCTTGGAGTGACTTTGACTTGGTCAAGCTTGCTTCTCAAATCGTCGGGTTCTAGGCAAATGCTCAGAAATATAGAAAAAGGGCGTAGAAACGTCACTTTCCCTACAAAAAAGGTTAAAACATGGAATTCGCTTAGAAGACGATATTAGCTCACAAAATGGCTTAACAAAGCACAAATGACATACAAAACCGAGCTAAATTGGGGATTAAAATCATACAAATATTCACTTATCACTAAACTATTCTAAACCTAATCTAATGACTAATAATATTGTGTAAAAGAGTGTTTTTAGAGTGTAGAATGATGTCCAAGATGATAAAAAAGATGCCTCTAAGTGTCGAAGTCCTTCTCCTTTATATAGGGAGAGGGACTTGAAAAGTATGCATTCACAGAGCCCAAATCCCGATCAGGGAATGGAAACCCGGATCGGGATTTCACTAATCCGGCTACAATAGCTTAATTACTCCATTAAATGCTTGAGGAATCTTATGCTATGCCTTTAAGCTCCTTAATTCTCTGGTTAATTGCATAGTTTGGCATCCCATGAGCATCCAAAGAGCATCCCTATGTTGAGTTGTGGACTCCTTAAGTTGGGCTTCATTTTGGTTTCTCATTTGTACACCAAACCATTTTACAAGTCTTCATGCTTGGGCTTGTCATTCTCCATACTATCCTTCCATGGCTTCCATTAGCTTAGTGAACTTTAATGCTTGCTAATGTGCTAGGAAAAAGCCTCTAAATGCTTAGATTCCTACAAATTGTAACAAACACAAGCAATACACCTAGAACACTTAATTGGCTCACAAATATACTAAACAAAGTATAATAATCAAATAAATCGAGCTAAACTAGGGAGTTAAAATATATATAAAATGGACTCATCAACCTGCTGCGTCATTTCCCCAAGGGTTTCCTGCTAAAGAAGGAAGATTCCCACACTTCTATTACGGAATTGTGGTTGATCTAGACTTCCATTTTAAAAGATAAAACGAGATAACATTATTAAAAAGATAGAATTTGAAAATATAATAAAATAATCAGAATATTCCGTGCGTTCCGACTCGTAGGTTTAGAACGGTTTATAGAAAATGAAGCGGTTTTCGACCCGGACCCCAAATGAACTCTAATGACTGTCAAAACGACCGTACCGAAGCGTAGATGACTACCAGGGGGTAGACACAAGAGTTTGAGATATCACTTGACGATAAACTTACGAATTGTCATAAAACGTTCCGCGTATCAAACATGCGGCCCAATCATCACTGGGTGGTTGGCGGAAGGTGTAGAAACGAGGTATCTACACTTGGTTGAAGGCTTGCCTAAAATCAAGTTTGATGATGAGAAGATGTGTGACACTTGTGTCCGATGTAAGCACGTTAAATCATCCTTCAAACCTAAAAGAGTAGTAAGCACGAATCATGCCCAAGAATTTGTACATATGGATCTTTGTGGCCCAATGAAGGTAAGAAATAGAGGTGGATCTAGGTATGTCTTTGTTCTAGTTGATGATTATTTAAGATTTTTTGGCCGATATTCTTGCACTCTAAAGATGAGACTTTCGATGAGTTTGATTGTCTTATGAAACTCGTCCAAAACAAATATAAGTCAAATCTTGTTTCAATTTGTATGGATCATGGCATCGAAATTGATAATCAAGCTTTTATTGAATATTGTAGGGTTAATGGTGTAGGACACTCCTTTTCTGCACCACGAACCCCACAATAAAATGGTGTCGTTGAACGTATGAATAGAACCCTAGAGGATATGGCTCGAATAATGCTCTTATGTAGTAGTCTACCTCGTAACTTTTGGGCTGAGGCCATTAGTACTTCGTGCTATATTCATAACCGTGCTATGATCAGACCAATTTTAAAGAAAACCCCTTATGAACTCCTTAGAGGTCAAAAACCTAATATTTCCCACTTACGGTGCCTTCGGAGTAAATGCTTCGTTCATAACAATGGCAAAAATAGGTTAAGCAAATTTGATCCTAGGATTGATGAGGCTGTTTTTATTGGCTATTCTGATCATAGTAAGGCCTATAAAGTTTTTAGCAAAAGAACATTATGCATCGAAGAAAGTGCTCATGTTATATTTGATGAAAATGATTCTTTTGAGATGCTTATACAGGATGATGAAAAAGATGAAAATGAACCTGATTTTGAATTGTCTAAGAATGATCCTCCAGAGTTCGATGAAGAAGAAAAGGAGATCGAAGGCACCAATGATGAGTTTGAGACTCCTTCAAATGATAATGGAAAGAGAGCTGAAATTATAATTGATGATACTATAACTTCCTCTCAAAACAAGGGATTAAGTACCAAAGTTATTGTGACAACCCTCGCGAATGCGGAAATATAAAACATACAAGCATGTGAAATATATAGCGGAAATATGAAGTTTAAAAAAAACTTTTATACATGCAAGGAAAGAATACGAGGAGTGTCATATATTACAAACTAGAGTACGAATTATACCACACCAAGAGACGAAGTCTCTCCAAAAGGTTAACAAGTAAAAGTGATCTTACATAATAGATGGGGTATTTTCGAAATAGATGGGGTATTTTCAAAATAGATGGGGTATTTTCAAAATAGATGGGGTATTTTCAAAATAGATGGGGTATTTTCAAAATAGATGGGGTATTTTCAAAATAGATAGGGTATTTTCAAAATAGATGGGGTATTTTCGAAATAGAATTAGCAACTAGCTAAACAACGTCTAGAGGTGTTTCATCCAGGGACAACGCCCGCTAGCTCACACCCGAACCCAAAATAGCATAAGCAAAAAGCCATCCATGCAAGCAACCTTTTCATTCATGAAAAACATGAACGCCACAATCAGTGGGGAGTAACTCCGGGTTCTCCCAGCCATATCACATTAAACGTACATATAAGGAAATACAAAAGTAAAATCATGCATATATAGATATCCATGTGAGTTACGATAAGAATAGATAGGCAATTCGATAAATAATGATAAGAGCATATGAAGTAAAAGTTCAAATCCATCATGTTATACAAAGACTCGGGATAGACACTCTTAGGCAATCGAATACGCTCACTAGGGCTTACATCTCACCGTTAGCGGTATAAGATTGATAAGGTTGAGACTCGACAGACAAACCAGTCAAGTCGTGCGATGATTACCCAAATCCAACATTTTATCATCCATTCACGAACCAAGACCATGACGGTGTCCAATCATGCAATGACCATGAACAATATCATGAAATCACGCATTCAAGAACGACACAAGACGACAACTCTCACGGTAAATGCACTAGCCATCGTGTACATGGCATTGTGATTAACGGCATCCACGGGATAAACATTTCCCTGACGTCATACCTATCAACATTTCGTATATGGTTAGAACTAATTTCCTCCTGTAGAACGACGAGATAAATACCCGGCCTAGTCTAAATCTGGCCAGAATCCCGAACTCCACATTTTCCCCCGGTTCGAGCATGCGATACACGTTTCCGCATCCAAGACTCGATCTTACAAAGACGCCGAGTACCCCAAATTCGGTAGATCAATTCACGAAAGAGGCGGAAAAGAGCTCAAGCCTCATAACAAGCGGTACGCTACATTCAAATAACACCACCTCGCAAGTACACAACATTTGACGGCCGGGTCGATCAACGCAATGCGTTCAACTCCCAACAACGTCGTCGTTTGCCCACTAACACATGCATTTAAGCAGTAGGATACCTCTCCGTTCCGACATTCCAGCCTTACGAACGGGAAGGTAGCCAAGGGAATGAGAGTACAAAGCACAAGACAAAATAGTGCTCAAACCGTAACATTTGTGAAAATCGACTCAAAGTGGGACATAGCAAAAACCGTCACAAAACATGTGATACATGCGAATGAACATATCATATATCCAAAACATGAATCAATACATGATACCCAAGCATTAGACCAAGTTTAAGAAGCATAATAACTAAGAAACATAGATAACTTTCCAAAACAACAAGTTGGGAAACTAACTTAAACAAGGGTTCACTTCAAACTGTCATAACTAGAGTTCTAGATATGGGAATGCAGAAATTCCAAGTCGAGGTGATAGCTTATCCTCTTACGGTTCCAACGAGTGGTCACAAGCCCAAAACAAACTAGTAACGAAGGAGATATGAGCATTGTACCAAAAAGGGTCAGTGCTGTGAATTTACACGGGTCACCCGAGAACAACCACACTATTTCTATCATTTCCAATTTTCATAAATTACTTCTATCAACTAACAACAATCAATATTCATCATCAACAATCATCAACTAACAACAATCATCATCAAAAGCATAATTTCTAAGCTTTCTAATGGTAATCCAAAAACGAATTCTAACATGGAAATCATGTAAAACACGTAAATGATACCGAGTAACCCTTCACCGTTACCTTTACGCGTCTTTAATCGATTACTAAGCCCTCCTAGTAGTCTCCACCTACAATTAGGCAATATAAGATGAAATATACTTCACCTTGAGAAAGACGGATAATTTAAAAAGCGAGAAAGACGGTAATTTTATTACCAATACGGATAGAGGAAGCTAAGAGGGGAAGAATAAGACGAACTTACGTGAATTTGAGCAAGTAACGAAGGAGTAGTGACGAATCTAAGACGGATCAAAATGGAGGCAAGGTTTTTTGGTGTTTATGGTGAGGAAGAAGAAGGAAATGAATTGTGAGGAAATGAATTAGGTTTAGGGTTTGAGGGAGTATAAGTAAAGGGTGAGTCGGAAAAGTCAACAAAAAGTCAAAGGCGGCTCAAAAGTCAAGAAAAGTCA
>JAIUZE010073425.1:0-38670 GCA_022085475.1 Heliosperma pusillum | reverse complement strand
ACCCGGAGTTACTCCCCACTGACTGTGGCGTTCATGTTTTTCATGAATGAACAGGTTGCTTGCATGGATGGCTTTTTGCTTATGCTATTTTGGGTTCGGGTGTGAGCTAGCGGGCGTTGTCCCTGGATTTAATCACCTCTAGACAATTTTAGCTTATTTGCTAAACACCTTTACTTTGTTAACACTTTGAGAGACTACGTCTCTTTGTTGTATTTCGTACTTAGTTTGTAATGTTTTGACACTCCTCGTATTTTCTATCTTGCATGTATAAAGGTTTTTAAAATACCGTATTTCCGCTAATTAATTCACATGCTTGTATGTTTTATTTCCGCATTCGCGAGGGTTGTCACAGTTGGTATCAGAGCTTTATCGCTCCCGACGCACACACGTGAACCCTAACCTTAAACTACTTGACCTTGAAATAATAAATGAGAGATGGGTAGAAATTAAGGACTTTACTTGGTAGTCTTGGTGTACTTGATGTTTGTTAGGTTCTAACTTGTTTGTTGATTGTGTTGAGTGATGTTATGTTTGTTTGTATCTACCGCCTTAAGGTGGATCATTTTGTTACCTAGAAGAAGTATCCTCTACCGAAGATTTGAAGATTGACAAGCCTAATTGAAGTGTATTTCTTCCTCATCTATGAATTCTCTCTTCCTTATTGTCTTATGCTCTCTTCCTTCTATCTTGGTGCTTCTTTCTCTTCCAACTTGTTTGCCTCTTGGAAATTACTCTTGATAGTTCCTCCATTTTACCATTGGTATCCTTACCTTCCTCTTGTAACATTTTTGTGAATGCCATACCCTTTTGTTTGTGGCATATTGTACTTGGTTGGAAGAATTTTAGACTTTGTGGACTATTAGTGTTTGTTAGAATGAATTTGTGATTTGAGGAAAATGGTATAGATCTAATTTCACCCTATGGTGGTGAGAGTTGGTATCCTTGAGGAAAGTATGGTAAAATATGTTTGATGATTTTAGTGTATAAATACTTGTCATGACTTGTATGTAAATAGTTCATGATATTCGATGGTGTAAGTTGAATGAGTTGGCTAGGACTTCTTAACTCATTAATAATTTAATCTTTTGGACTTAAAAGGGTAGTATTGTTTTGAAGACCATGCTTATGATATGTCTAAGTGGTGTAAATGAGAAGCTTTAAATGATATCTTGAGGTGCGAAATACTTTTGAGGTTAAGCGACTTCTTGTGCATGGCTTCCTATTGTGTGTTTGTGAGTATAGGCTTGGTGAAAAAGCATTTGGCCATAGTCCTTGGATTTAAAGATATGATCTTATCTTATGGTATCGGAGACTCGTTTGGAGTAGTAAGGTTTCGTTGTAAGTTGAACCATATTACCTGAGGATTATGATGTGGGTTATGATGGAAATATCTTGGGGTGTTAATGATGATGTTTGACTTGATGTGGTACTTTGATAATAATGAACTCGTGGGCTATATGATGTTGATAATGACGTTTTGTTCGGTGTTTTACCTTGTGGCCGTAGGAGTTGAAAAGAGATTAGTATGGAGAATTCCTTATTGGTTTTTCGGTTTTTGAAACCCTTGGGAATGTGTCAAATTATGGAGTTGAGAGAATGTTATTATGCTTGAGTTGCAATTTCGCAATTGGGAATCCGTGTTATATGAAAGGGCGGATGAATTGGGTTGTAATCGAGTTGTTAAATCTAGGTGTACCTTACCTTGATGAATTGTGGTATGATGGTCCCTTGTAAGAGGCCTTTGTAAAGGAATAATTGAGTTGCTTTACTATCACCCTAAGTCTGAAAGGAGAAACTTTGTGGATTAAATCTTAAACCCTTACTCGTGCCATCATTCCTTTTCATTTCCATTCTTGAATGTTTTTGTCAAGATTGATCTTTAAGAAATTACAAGCTCGTACTTTCTTTCTTACTCAGATATCTTCATAACTCTACTATCTGCTTTGTCTCTTCCTCAACCTCGTTTTCCTTTTTCGCCTTCGCCTTTTTCATCTTATCGTAGTCTTTAATGACGCTTCCTAATGTTCCTTGGATCATGTTCATTTATCCCTACTCTCTTGAGAGGTAGTTTTTCTTATTAGCTAACGTAAGGGTTAGTAGGTGTGTTTTGAAGAAGTTTCGAATATGGTACCTAACCGTCCTATTAAACTAGTTTCATGTTTAGATGATTATAAGGATTTGAGGATAAACTTAGGATGAAACTCTCCTAGTGGTTTTAGACTATGAAAGCTTAATGTTGCAATATCATTTTGAGGATCGAAATAAGCATAATGATAGTTGGTAGTTGTGGTTAAGAATTTTAGTGATTCTTTAAGTGTTACTTGGGAAATTGTGGTCTTTAAATGTTGGACTCTAACGGGAATAATTACCTTGTGGAATTTGGATTGGATGACCAAACTTGAGGAATATTGTCATAGCGAAAACCGATGTATTGAGAGTTTGAAGGAGCTAAATAAATTGATTTACGGTCGCATTGCCCTATGATTGGCAAAAGTTAAGTGAAATGAGATTGTGTGACTAATCTCTTTTGAGGATTTGTGTTTTAACTTTTGAAGATGAGAAGGTTCATTGTTAATAGTTTTAGGGTAATGAGTTTTGGAATAAATTGGATCAAAGGATTTCATGCTAAGTCTTTTTTACCTTGTGGTTGTTAGCAGTTTTGTTTCCCTAGATATAAACATTTTGTGGTGGTTTCTAATAAGAGTTTTGATGAAGCTAAGAAGATTAGAGTACGTAATGAATCTTTCATGTGAGTTGTTAGTTGTGGAGTCTACCGTGCCGATGAACCTTAGTAGATTCTAGTTGGATTCGAATAAATGGGTTTTGTTACTCGAAGTTTCGTGATTATGGAATATTTTTTGTAGAAATTCTGATGATTGAAAATGATGAGTTGCAAATTGGGTAAATTGCATTCTCTTGAGGATTTGGTTTATTAGTAGAGTTAGTGATGTCGAATTCTTGTAGATCTTCCTCCCGACTTTATCTTAATCTTCCTATCCCAAAAAGTTCGATTTCTTTCGTTTTTGCGTATTTTGTATATATTTTGTTACCCTGAATTGTGTGTGAATTGTACGAGTCGCTCTATGTACGTGTAATGTGTTCGTATTTTGATTTTATCTTTGAGAAAACCTTCGAATTTCCATATTGTATTTCTAATTTAACTTTTCAAAGAAGTCTAAAGATGGATTTTGTACCCTCGTTTTGGAGAAAATAGATTTCTTTTGCTTTTATACTTGGATTTTGCGTTTGGTTGGATGTTTGCACTTGTTATTGGAGACGTCTGATAACTAGTCCTGCACTTACTAACGTTGTTTTGAATTTCGATTTCACTAATTCGACATTGATTTGATTTTGGATAATTAGAGTTCTCGTTCGCGACGAGCATTCTTGTGATCCGTAAATAGAGTTTCGCACTTATGAAAAATTCCCTTAAACCGTTTCGAGAAGAACATCATTTCATAAATGTTTCCCTTGTAAAAGCTTTCGTGTTAATTTTGAAAATCGATTCTTGTCCTTGATACTTTTATTTTCTACTCTCAAGTTTCGAGGACGAAACTTTTTAAAAGGTGGGGTGATTGTAACACCCGGAAATGTACCCTATTTTTCTAGTAGAAATATTTTACGGAAACTTTTCAGTAATTTTAAGTTTTAATTAGAATTTATTTCCGAGTCGAATTTAGAATTTCCGAGTTCGTATTTGGAATTTCCGCGAGATTCCATGAGAATCCCGTTGAAGGCGAGTTTGACTTTTCTTGACTTTTAAGTCGTCTTTGACTTTTCTTGACTTTTAAGTCGTCTTTGACTTTTCTTGACTTTTAAGCCGTCTTTGACTTTTTGTTGACTTTTCCGACTCACCCTTTACTTATACTCCCTCCTAACCTTAACCTAATTCATTCTAACACAAACACAAACCAAAACCCTTCTTCTTCCTCACCATAAACACCAAAAACCTTGCTTCCAATTTTGATCCATCTTTGAATCACCGTATCTCCTTCGTTTCTTATTGAAATTCACGTAAGTTCGTCTTATTCTTCCCCTCTTAGCTTCCTCTATCCGTATTGGTAATAAAATTACCGTCTTTCTCGCTTTTTAAATTATCCGTCTTTCTCAAGGTGAAATATATTCATCTTTTATTACCTAATTGTAGGTGGAGACCACTAGGAAGGCTTAGTAATCGATTAAAGACGCGTAAAGGTAACGGTGAAGGGTTACTCGATATCATTTACGTGTTTTACATGCTTTATATGCTAGAAATCGTATTAGAATACGATTAGTAAGCTTAGGAATCATGTTATGATTAATGAATGTTGTTAATTGATGATTGATGATGATGATACTTGTGGTTTGATGGAATTTGATATGTAAAATGATGATTTATGATAATAGTTGATAATGGTTGAGTTTAGAACAAATTGGAGCCGTCTAGACTCGTTTCACGGTCGTGAAACTCGTTTCACGGTCATGAGATGGCATGTCACGGTCGTGAGACTAAAGTCACGGTCGTGAAAAAGTGGCTGATGTTTTACCTTTGCATAACAGAGTGTTTCACGGTCGTGAAACTCATTTCACGGTCGTGAAACCTCATTTCACGGTCGTGAATACAAGTCACGGTCGTGACTTGTGCAGTTTCACTACACTGACCCTTTTTCGTAAAATGATCATATCTCCTTCGTTACTTGCTTGTTTTGGGCTTGTGACCATTCGTTGGGACCGTAAGAGGATAAGCTATCACCTCAACTTGGAATTTCTGTAATATCATATCTAGAACTCTAGTTATGATAGTTTGAAGTGAACCCTTGTTTTAGTTAGTTTCCAAACTTGTTGTTTTGGAGAGGTATCTATGTTTCTTATGTATTATGCTTCTTAAACTTGGTCTAATGTTTATGTATCATGTATTGATTCATGTTTATCATATTTACATTTATATATTGCCATATTCTCATGTTTTGTGATGGTTTTTGATATGTCCCACTTTTAGTCGGTTTTTACAAATGATACGGTTTGAGCACTATTTTGTCTTGTGCTTTGTACTCTCATTCCCTTGGCTACCTTCCCGTTCGTAAGGCTGGAATGTCGGAACGGAGAGGTATCCTACTGCTTAATTGCATGTGTTAGTGGGCATACGACGACGTTGTTGGGAGTTGAACGCTATGCGTTGATCGACCCGGCCGTCAAATGTTGTGTACTTGCGAGGTGGTGTTATTTGCATGTAGCGTACCGCTTGTTATGAGGCTTGTGCTCTTTTCCGCCTCTTTCGTGAATTGATCTACCGAATTTGGGGTACTCGGCGTCTATGATGTAAGACCGAGTCTTGGATGCGAAACGTTTATCGCATGTCGAATCGGAAACACGTTTATTCCGAGAGTCTGGCCAGGTTTAGACTAGGACCGTATTATTATCGTCGTCCTACCGGAGGAAATTAGTGTACATATACGAAATGTGCATCGTGTATGCGTTCAGGGAAATGTCTTATCTCGTGGATGCCTGTTAATCATACTTGCCATGTACACGATGCTAGTGCGTTTCATTTACCGTGAGAGTTGTCGTCTTTGAGTCGTCGTCTTTGAATGCGTGATTTCATGATATTATTCATGGTCATTGCATGATTGGACACCGTCAATGTCTTGGTTCGTGAATGGATGATAATATGTTGGATTTATTGTGATCATCGCATGACTTGACTTGGTTTGTCTGTCGAGTCTCAATCTTATCAAACTTATACCGCTAACGGTGAGATGCAAGCCCTAGTGAGCGTATTCGGTTGCCTAAGAGTGTCTTCCCCGAGTCTTTGAATAACATGATGGTTTCGGATTTGATTTCCACATGATCTTATCATTATTTATCGAATTGCCTATCTGTTCTTATCGTAACTCACATGGATATCTATATATGCATGATTTCACTTTTGTATTTCCTTATATGTACGTTTAAGGTGATATGGCTGGGAGAACCTGGAGTTACTCCCCACTGATTGGGGCGTTCATGTTTTTCATGAATGAACAGGTTGCTTGCATGGATGGCTTTTTGCTTATGCTATTTTGGGTTCGGGTGTGAGTTAACGGGCGTTGTCCCTGGATTCAATCACCTCTAGACGATTTTAGCTTATTTTCTAAACACCTTTACTTTGTTAACACTTTGAGAGACTACGTCTCTTTGTTGTATTTCGTACTTAGTTTGTAATGTTTTGACACTCCTCGTATTTTCTATCTTGCATGTATAAAGGTTTTTAAAATACCGTATTTCCGCTATATAATTCACATGCTTGTTTGTTTTATATTTCCGCATTCGCGAGGGTTGTCACAGTATATATATAGCCCTCATCCCCCTACTAGTAAAAGATTAAGTCAAGCTCTAATTTTTCCGCCTAAAACATTAAACCTATAATTGGGCTGGACTTATATTATATTGTACTCTATAGCATGATATTTAGAAATAGGCCCAATCTTTTAGATTTAAATATCTATAAAAAGTTAATAGTTCATAATTTACACAGTTTACCTCAAGTTTTTATGTTGATACTTTTTATTTATTCGAATTTTATGATAAAAAATTCATTCATTTTTTTATGAAGAGTTGCAACAGAAAAATACGACTAATTTAACAGTAAAAAAATTATACACTAATATCATATGTTTCGTGGGAAAAAACATATTTTTTCTTTAAAGTACTCATTTTCATGACTTTAATATTGTTTCTCAAATATGAGTTATCAATTTAAAATATGTTTTTCTATAAATAATAATAATCTATATATACCGTGCGTTCATTGCACGGGGTATATACTAGTAATAGAATAATAAAATAGTTCTGTCTTCCTTATTATATCTCTACCTTCTCTCTATATCAATGTCTCTATTTATTTCACAACAGTTAAATCATAATTCCAGTCTTTACTTTTCATAATCACAACCCTATTCTGTAAAAACTCTCTCAATTCTCTCAAAGAACTTTTGGAGTAAGTGTCATCAACAATAGTGCGATTACTTAATTAAATATTAATAACACGAATACAAAGAGATGATAAAAATTGTAGTCAACTGATCCACATTAATCGGTAACGATTGGCTTACTAGAGGTTGACGTTACTGTCGTATGACGGTGGTGATTAGTTGATCCCTTGAGGGCACACCAAAAGGATGATTCCCTAATCGCGATAATTAATTAATTGTATAACGATACAGATTAATTAATCTTTTAAATAAACAAGTTTGTATTATAAGTGAAAATTATGTCTTATTGTAATATGATTAAATAAGATTCAATTTAGTAATTTAATTGTTATAATACTAAGAATGATTAATGTTTATGAAACATTTGAGATAAGCATGATTGGTTGATTGTGATTACAATTAGTTGTAGGTTATATTAACCAAATATGAGATGATCTATTTTTATATACAAGTGATTACAAATTATTACTTAAAGTATTAAGTTTAATTCATTTGTTATGAAATTGCATTTAAATTAGTTAAATGCACATTTATAAGCAAAGTTTATGTCACATGCCACATGTCACATATGTGACAAATGATAAAATCACAAAATAAAATGGACACCCATGTAAACATGGGTACAACGGTTTTATGAGGGGTTGGGTAGGGTTTAGGCTTTAACGTTTTTTCTAATCAAGATAAGGCAAAATGATTACTAGCCTAAAACTTATAACCCACCCTAATGCCTTGTTAAGGTAAAAAGCAAAAAGCACACCACCCTTCCCCATGGTGGTGCCAGTTTTGGTGCTTGAAATAAGAGGAAGTTTTCCTCTTATTGACTTACTTAATAATCATCTCATATTATTATCACTACTTCTCACTAGTATTGATATACTTAGAAAGTTAAGAAGTTTCATAGAACTTATGTTTTAGGATTAACACTACATTACTAAGTGTAGTAATAAGGGTGTTTATATATATGATGTAAAGGGTGCCTCTTATATTATCTAGTACTATAAGATAAGAGGTGACATTTGGGATAGTGTAGGTGCAACTAAGAGGAGTGCTTCTACACTTGAAGCTTAAGGAAGTTCATCCCATAGTGATTTAGCTCAAGAATAAGAGTAGGAAGGTGTCCTATTCTTGTGCCCATTTCGGCCAAAAGCAATGTGAGTAATCAGTTTTCACCTTATCTTTGCGTTTCATAGTTTGCATGCACTAGACCTAAGGAAATTAATTAAATAGTTATTGACCCTAACAAGAACAACCTTAATCATTTTGTCCCGATTAGTTCTCGCTACCTTGTTGATTGCGTCGGTAAGTAGTCGTATTCTATGATTTTGTTTGATTGATTATAACCCTAATTGAATTGAGGGGGGGGGGGGGGGGGGGAACTTGAATTTTATTGATTGTATGATCGTTATTCGATTAGGAGGGGACTTAGTAGAAAAAAGATTCTGATTTGCTTGATTCATTGCAGAATTGTCAAGAAGTTAGGGTTTTCCCTACTCAGTATATTTATGCTAATTGATGTGATAAGATGCATTATTTATGTTACTTGTTTGATTGATATGATTATGGTGATGGAGTTCGGGATTAGAGTTTGGGTTGTTACTATGGTTACTATGTTGGTGATCCATCGGGAGACTTTTTCACACCCCGAGTTCGCCTCTCGTAGTTCTCACGCTACGAGGGGGATGTGCACATTAATGTTCCGAGTTTATCTCGCTGCGGTGAGATGGATGTTCGACGCCTGTTGCTGCGGTCCATGTTCAATTGACGGCTTTTGTAGAGAAGGGATGGTAACCTGAGTCTACTGAGGTGTCCGCTGCGGTGGCCCTACGGTTTCTCTTTCCTTTTGTGCTTATCTTTTACATTGGTCGGTATATACAATTACTTACCCCGTTATTGTTTAGGAAACTGCTGTGATCCATTGGGGAATGGTGAGGAGGTGATCACAGGTAATCCGTAAGCTGCGTTGGGATGAGGATGGGATCACTACGTCGAGTCTAGCTTCCGCTTAACATCTTTTGGAGTCGTACACATTAGTTGATTACATTACTTAAGTACTTTGTTAGTTTGGATTGTTTGGTCAGACGGTATGCCATCTGTTTTGGAGAACATGTATTGATTTAAATCATTTATTAACTAATTATTGTTTCTTTATCGCTTGTATTGATATGTACTATCTCAGGCAATCGAGATGGTAGCATTCCCATGTTCTACAGAGCTCTTGTAAGGCTCTTTAGAATATGGGGCTATGTGGTACACGACCTGGTGAGGGACCACGAGATGGAAACAAGGGACAAGCGTAGTGATACGCATTTGTGGAGTCGCCACCAATGTTTATGGGAGATTGGAACCTTTCGAATACTTTATGCCATGTAAAGACACAAAGTAATGGCATGAACACTAAGAACTCGTTACCCTTAGCATTCTATGTCTAGAATGACTCTCGTGGATACCAATGAACACGGATGTTCACAGTGATCTGGAGTACGAGGTGAGGGTACGTATTAGGAAGCTCTTTAATCGAACACCTAATCCCGCCCGCCTCGATAGCGACCTCTACAAGTGATTAGGGAAATGGTTCGTACTTGATATGTCGTCGATTATATGCATGCAATGCAACATCCAATATTTTAATCCTAACATGTGAATTAGACTATGTCGGTGAACATGTAATTAGCACTCAATTATGCCGAAATAAGATTTAGGATTGAATCACTCATGAAATAAAGGAGATCATACAATTACAATGACTAAAAGAAATTACAACTGATTACAAATATTACAAAGGATCTACGGGATATACGGAAATATACTCAAAAACAGAGATTTGAAGAAAAGGAAAAGAAAATAATTTGACGGATTAGCAGCGATATTAGAGTTAATAGTCGATTAAATATATAATTAAAGCTACGTCGAGACAATAATAGAAGTTCAGGTACATAAACCAACCCAGAACAGGCGCAGCAGCAGGTGCGTCCTCTGGAAGAGGCGCAACACCTGTTGCGTCTGTTCTCTAGTTGGGTTCTGGCTGTGAATCTAGAATCGCAATCAGTTAATGTTCGTTGGTATTTGCGATTAATTGTCGATCTAAAACTCGAGTGAAAGTAATTTAACATATTAAATTACAAGACTAATTGTATCAACAACAAATCCAGAGACTTGATATGAACGAATCGAATCTCTAAAACCTAACTTTGATTCAAAGACTAAAACCCGCTAATATTGAATTATTAGGGATATAAGCCAAGAACAAGACGATTTATGAAAGATTAAATATGAAAAGGAAGGAATAAAAATAGAATAAGAAAAGGAAAACAAAAGACGTAGAAACCAGAGGAAGAAGAAGAAGAGCATGAGCAGGAAGCCTCTGGAAGAGGCGCAGATGCTTCTGCATTTCTTCTCTACGTCTGATGACTACTAAAAAGGTTTTATGAAAAGCGTTTGATTAAAATTGGTTTTGAACTTATTTCTTATGTGAATCTTACATTAATAATATGAAAATAAATACAAATAAATAAAAGACGGGATTAACACCCTCAGACTTACATGTTGACGAAAGGAGATTAACTAAGTTGTGTTTTAGTGATAGCTCGACTCGAATGTATGCATAAAGTGTCCTTGTTAAAGGACTAAAGATGATTAATTGATTGATTGATTAATTGTGTAATTGGTCAAATTGGTCGGTCAAATGCAAATGTGACGGGTACTCAGAAGGATATGAGCTTATGTGGTTGATTGATCAAGCACGTAGATGTCGAAAATCTTAGAGCAAGGTCTAGAATGCAAAGGGAGAAGAGAAGAAGGGGCGGAACACTCGCGGGCCTTAAAAGTGAGAACATCGCTCTCCTTTTATAGTAGAAAATGTGAAAGAGTTCAAGAACAACACAAACTTTGGAAATAACAGACTGGGGAAGATGCGCAGCAAGACTGCGATCCTTGGAAGAGGCGCAGCACCTGCTGCATCATTTCCCCAAGGGTTTCCTACCGCGGGAGAAAGATTTCCACGTTTCTATTACAGAATTGTGGTTTATCTATACTTCCATTTTAAAAGATAATACGAGATAATTTTATTAAAAAGATAGAATTTCAAATATATAATAAAATAATCAGAATATTTTAGATGTTCCGACTCGGAAATTTTTAAAACGGTTTATAAAAAATGAAGCGGTTTTCGACCCGGACTTCAAATGAACCCTAATGACTGTCAAAACAACTATACCGGCGCGTAGATGACAACCAATGGGTAGACACAAGTATTTGAGCTATCACTTGACGATAAACTTACGAACTGTCATAAATCGTTTCGCGTACCAAACATGCGGCCAATCATCATTGGGTGGTTGGCGGAAGGTGTAGAAACGAGGTATCCACAGAGCCCCCACTTTGACCGAGGCTTGGACAAGGCAAAAGTCATAGTATAGCGATCAGGTCAATCAAGGATTGCAACCCAACGACTATGGTGACGCGAGGCGGTTCAAGGGGTTTGAACCAAGGACCTTTCGTCGGGAACATTTTAAAGTCTGTCGACTATCGGGGAGGGTCGTTTAAAGTCCATAAGACTACGTATAAAAGCTTGCCAGCCATAAGAAGGAGTCATACCTGAGGCATATTCTTATTTGGGATGAGGTGCGATGTGAGGCTCGCCAGCCGTCAAGTAGGGTTGGGTCGTGAGGCTTGTCAGCCGTTTGAATGGGGTTGCATTATGCGGCTTGACAGCCGTTTGAATGGGGTTTTGTTACCAGCCGTTTGAATGGGGTATGTTATGAGGCTCACCAGCCGTCATATGTGAGAATCTGCCTGTCTCAGTCCTCAGGCGAACTCTCGTTGGGGAAACATATAAATTTGAAAAATACTGATGTACGGGATATAACGAAGACTCTGTCAGGATCAAATCATTCCGGGGATCTACTCGGTTGTGGCGAGCAACATCCTGATGATAAAAGATGGGCCCACAGGTGGTATGTCCGACAGGTGGGTCTCTGATGAGATGATAACATCATGTGACAGTTTTGAAGCCTGTCAAAGCGCGGGTATACAGAAGACTCTGTCAGGATCGAATCGTTCTGGGGAATCTGCTCGGTTGTGGCGAGAAACATCCTGATGATAAAAGACGGGCCCACGGATTGTACGTCCGAAAGGTGGGTCCAGAGCATTGCTTATTTCTAGTTGTTTTTTGAATTGGTTTTTTTTGGATTGATTTGAAAAGTGACGAACGATTGTCAATTGAAGATTTATTTGATATGTATAGGAGATCGTGGTGGGAGGCGTCAAGCCCCCAGCTTACCTCGAGATGTGTGTTTTGAATTAATTTGAGAAATGACGAACGATCGTCAATTAAGGGTTTTTTTTGTTTGATTTGAAAAGTGACGAATTATTGCCAATTGAAGATTTATTTGATCTTGATTTGAGATCGAGGTGGCCAGCGTCAAGCCCCCAGCTTACCTCGAGTTTGTGATACACGGGTTTCGCGATCCTTTCCAAACTGTGGTGCACTGGATACCACGGCTAGAGAAACGAGGGACAAGCGTGAAAACGCGCATTTGTGGAGTTGCCACCAAACTTTTGTGGGAAGTTGGAACCGTCCGAATACATCATGTCATGTCAAGACACAAAGGAATGACATGAACACTAATAACTCGTTACCCTTAGCATTCTATGTCTAGAATGACTCTCGTGGATGCCAATGAACACGGGTGTTCACAGACATCTGCAGTAAGGGGTGATGGTACGTATTAGGAAGTTCTTTTGATCGAACACCTAATCCCGTCCACCTTGATAGCGGCCTCTACTAATGATTAGGGAAACTCTTCTTTTATCGATGTGTTGTCGGTTATATGCGTGCAATGCAACATCCACGTTTTAATCCTAGGATGTGAGTTAAGACTAGTCAGTTGAACTTGTAGTTTAGCAATTAATTATGTCGAATTGAGATTTAAGATTCAATTGCATGTGAGAACAATTAATTAAATCATACAATGATTACGAAATGAATTACAAAAGAAAAAAAATTACAACGGATTTACTCATCTATGTTGGAAATATATTTAAAAGATTACTTAAAATAAAGAAAAGAATTAATAAAACTAAAACGAATCAGATTAGCAGCGATAATACGAATAATAGTCGATTTATTACCTAATTAAACTACGTCAAAGCGAAATAGGAAGTTCAGAGACAGAAACTAACCCGCAATAGGCGCATAAGGTCATGCGTCGTCTGGAAGAGGCGCATCAGACCTTGCGTCTGTTCCTGAGTTGGGCTCTGGCTGTGAAGCCAGAATCGCGAACAGTTGGTGTTCGTTGGTGATTTGCGGTTTATTAATGATCTGCAAGTCGAATTTAAGTGATTTAAGTCATATTAATTATACTAACTATATCAAAGACGAATCTAGAGATTTGATATGAACAAATCTAACCTCTAAAGACAAAATTGATAGATGACAAAAACCCACTAATATTGATTATTAGGGATCTAAATAAAGACAAACTATCTAAATATGGAATCATGATGGAAGATGATTTATAAGAAATAATAAAAACTAATAAAGGTTTTTAAAAGGATTTTGACATAAATACGACATGAACCTTACATTAATTGAATAAAGTACAAAAATACAAAAAAAGGATTAATACACACTCAGACTTACATGTTAACGAAACGAGATATGAACAAAAGTTATCGGTTTAGCGACAACTCGACTCGAATGTAAAGAAAGTGCCCTCGTAAGAGGATCGATCGATTAGTTAAGATTTATTATTGTTGAGTTGGTCAAATTGGTAGGTCAATGCAATAACGTGACAGATAACCAGAAGGATATGAGATTACGTGGTCGATTGATCAAGCACGTAGTTGTTAAAATGCTTAGAGCAAGATCGAGAATGCAAAGAGAGAGAAATAAGGGGTGGAACACTCGCGTACCTTGAAAGTGTGAACGAACCTCTCCTTATATAGGGAGAAATCCGAAGAGTTTTAGAATAACTCGAATACGGAAAGAAATCTAGAAAATATTCCGAAAACAGAGAAAACAGGTAGGGAAGAGGCTCAGCAGGCACTGCGACTCTTGGAAGAGGCGCAACTCTTGCTGCGTCATTTCTCGAGCAGTTTCCTACTTTGAAAGAAAGATTTCCCCAGTTTGATGTATATGCCTCTTTTGAGTACCTTTGTTGTTGGGTGTTCTTTGTTCCTTAAGGTTGTCAAAAAACCAGGTTTGGTAGACGACGATTTTCTGCCGTCATGCTGTCGAAAATCACATAGAAATCCATATAATGTATATGTAGCATATTGGTGGCCTAAACTGGCGTAAAACGAGCTACCCCCCTAAAAATGAATTTTAAAGGAAATGTATAAGTGTTTGAAATGACCAGACATGTATAAATGTTTGAAATGACCGAGTCTGGCCAGATTTAGACTAGGACCGTATTATTATCGTCGTGCTGTTGACCGAGTCTTGGATGTGGCACGCCTTACCACTTGTCGAATCGGAAAACACCCATATCCCAAGAGTCTGGCCAGATTTAGACTAGGACCGTATTATTATCGTCGTCCTACCTAGAGGATTAGAGTCTGGAGTCGTCATGTCTTGCTTATTACAGATGCTAGTGCGTTTCATTTACCGTGAGAGTATGTTTGATCATATGACGATGTGTTGGTTTGTGTATCGGATTGTTGGATGCTTATGATTTGGATGTCGTGTCTTGTTCCTAACCTTCTCAAGCATATGATTGCTGATGGTGAGATGCAAGCAATTAGTAGTTATACGGTTGCCAAGGAGAGTCTTCCCCGAGTCTTTGACATATGATGATGTTGTTGTGATTTCACATGCTTATCTAGCTATTATGTAATTCTACCTTTGTATGCGTCATGATACTTATATATGTATGATGATGTTGTTATTTGACATGATTATCTAGCTATTATGTAATTCTACCTTTGTATCTGGCATGATATTTATATATGTATGATGATGTATGTTTATATGCCTATGTTTGTCTTAATGTGATATGGTTGGGAGAACCCCAAGTTACTCCCCACTTACTATGGCATTCATGTTTCATGAATGAACGGGTTGCAGGTTGGTGTTGCATGGGGTATGACGAGTGAGCTAGCGAGCGTTGTACTTACAGCGATTTACCCTTAGCGTTGTAGTTTATATTAGTTTATTATCTCATTTGTGTATATATCGAGGGATCGGGATCCCTTTTATTTATTTAAGTTGCAATTTGTATAAACGATTTATTAAACTAAGTTTTAGTTTTCTAACATAAAGTGACATTCGTGGTTTTGCATTTAAAGTTTTTAAAATCTCGTATTTTCTGCTGCAAATCTATGTGTTTACTTTATTGCAAAATAGTGGGGTGTCACATATATAGTTAACTTTTAAGTTAAAAAGAAGCCACTTTTTAAAGGTAGACATATATATGCCGAGCAAGGCCGGAACAACAAAATCAAATGTATGAATGTATCTTGATATTTTAAGCAAGTTAAATATATCTTATATATATATATATCTTTATATATATATAGAGAGAGAGAGTCAGATTCAGGTAAGTCCCTTTATTTAGGTGAGTCTCTAAGTCCTAATCTAAGTCATTAGATTTTACAAGAGATGGAGGGATGAGATTAGAAGCATTAATACACTCACCTACTACTAACTAAGGCAAATTTGAATTTCAGAAATTTTAGAACAAGTTTTTATCACTGTATCACAAATTTATGTAACTTTAGTTTTTTACGAATGTAACTTTAGCCTTTTAAGGTGTACTTTATACTAATTTAGTCATTTTCGAGTGTAACTTCAGCCTTTAATGGTGTACTTTATGTTAATATAGTTCATTTTAAAAATTAATATGAATTTATGTAATTTTACGAAAATTTTTATGTAACTTTGGTCTTTTACACGTATAACTTCAATATTTTGCGACTGTAACTTTAGTAATTTATGGCTATTTTGTATATAAAAATTTAAATTGTGTAAGATAAGGTAACTTTGAATATATTAATTTGATTTTATGCAATTTTATGTAACTTTAGTTAAAAATTATGTAACTTTAGTCAATTTTTATGTAATTTTAGCCAAATTATAATTTTAGTCAAATTTTACCTAACTTTAACCAACTTTTATGCAACTTTAGCCAAATTTTGATGTAACTTTAGTAACTTTAATGTAAATTTAATCTAATTTTATGTAACTTTATTATGTTAAGTGTGTAACTTTAGTGCAAGTTTATGTAACTTTAGTCCATCACTTTACTAACCACCACCACCTTCCACCACAACTGCACCCATCACCACCACCTACAGCCACTCGCCACCACTCCGCCACAATCACTCCACCACAAAAAAAAAAGAGAACTAAAAGAAAACAAAAAGTCCGTCGCACCACCACCGCCACCCAAAGCCTTACCAGCCACGTAAACACCACCACCACCACCACCACAAAACATAGATCTGGAAAAACAAAAGTCCGTCACTTTACTAACCACCACCACCACCATAAACCACCACCAATTTTATATGAAAAAAAAATCCAACTTCCACGGCCTTCTCAGATCTGAAAAACCAAAAAAAAAAACCTCAACATACCCCCACGACCCCACCCACGACCATCTTCAAATCTGAAGAAGGAGGCCGGAGCAAGGCCAAGGGAGAAAAAGGCAGGAGGAGGAGGCGGCTGAGGGAGGAGGCGGATGGCAGAGGCCGAGAGAGGAGAAGGTGGGAGGAGGAGGCAGCCGCAGGAGGAGGCGGCGGCTGAGGGAGGAGGCGGCGTCTGAGGGAGGAGGCGGCGGCCGAGGGAGGAGGCGGCGGCCGAGGGAGGAGGCGGCGGCCAAGGGAGGAGGCAGATGGGTGGTGGTGGTCCGATGTCGGCGTAGTATTTGGGGATTTGAGAGAGAAGTGGGTAGATAGAAGTGGGTAGGTTTTTATGATTAGGGTTAGGGTGGGTTTATGAGCTTTTATATGAATTTTTATTTATTTATTCTTGACCCTTGATTTGTTAGATATAAAGGTCTAGATTAGGACTTATGGGCTTATGGGCTTATCTAAGGAAGGTGGACTTATGTGATATATATATATATATATATATATATATCACATAAGTCCACCTTCCTTAGATAAGCCCATAAGTCCTAATCTAGACCTTTAGATCATTCAAATAGATGGTCAAGTTGAATTCAAAAAAAAGAAAGGGTGATATAAAAGCTCTTAAACTCACCTAAACCCTAATCAGAAAACATAACCACACTCTCTTTCTACCCACTTCTCTCTCTACTTCTCTCTCCACTTCTCTCTCAATCCCCTTGCCACCTCCGACACACTACCTGACCACGCGCCACCTCCTCCTGCCGCCCTCGACCACGACTCTTGTTCCTCCCTCTTCTCCGGCGACTCACGCTCCACCTCCTCCAACCGCCCCCTTCTTCCACTCGTCTTTCTCCAGCCGCCACCTCCTCCACCTGCCTTTTTCCTCCTCTCGGCCTCCTTTCTTCTCCCTCGCCGCACATCCTCCTCCTCGACTCTCTGACCATGGCCATCCGGGCCACCACCTTTGTTTTTCGCGTGGGTTGGGTTGTAAGTCTAGGTGGTTGTTTGAAAGGAGGTGTGTTTGGTTGAAGTGTTGGAGTCTAACCGTGGGAGCGGCGGTGGCCTGTTGGTGGTGCTGTCATACGTTGCTTCAATAGTCAAATGGTGTGCTAGACCTTTTTGGTAAACTAGTTGTTGCACCGTGCCCTACCGGGCGCGGTGCCCAATTTGGTGGAATGCTAACCGAAGTAAACCGGTCGTGTATCAATCAAAAGGCTGTGGTCTATGAAATATTTCAGATTACATGGCATAAGACGTAGTGACTAAATAGTACAAAACACAAAAGTATTGGTCTTTAAGAAACAGAATACAGAGTATTACATTAACACATGATTCTAAGCAAGGTAAAATCAAACATTATATATTCCAAATCACATTATGTCTTAAACCTCATGCAACTCGATTCTAATGTAAGATCATCTATTTGCTTCCTACAATTTCTGTAACACCCCACGTTTGTTGAAGAGGTCCATTGATAGGCTTAAATGACTAGTGCTTAAAGGGTTTGAAAGTACTACTCATATCAACAAAGTGCACTTTCTTTTCTGGTCATCCATGCAAAAGAACTCAAAAGTTAAGCGTGCTTGACTGAGAGTAGTCTTGGGATGGGTGACCTCCTGGGAAGGTTCCCGGGATGTGCATGAGTGAGGACAAAATGCGCTGGAAAGGACCCGTGTTGATCTGTGGGCCATGTACACAGCCTGGAGAGCTATCATGAGTGACCGCTCCCGACCCAAGGTTTGGGCCGGGGTGTTACAAATGGTATCAGAGCAACCCTGCGACCGTGTGGTGATGGAGGCAGTTGTTATACGCTCCATTGTGATCACCCACCTAGCGGGGGAGGATTCTGGGTTAGCGGTTATGCTCCCAGGCGCAACGAGGACGTTGCGTTCTTCAAGTGGGGGTGATTGTAACACCCCACGTTTGTTGAAGAGGTCCATTGATAGGCTTAAATGACTAGTGCTTAAAGGGTTTGAAAGTACTACTCATATCAACAAAGTGCGCTTTCTTTTCTGGTCATCCATGCAAAAGAACTCAAAAGTTAAGCGTGCTTGACTGAGAGTAGTCTTGGGATGGGTGACCTCCTGGGAAGGTTCCCGGGATGTGCATGAGTGAGGACAAAATGAGCTGGAAAGGACCCGTGTTGATCTGTGGGCCATGTACACAGCCTGGAGAGCTATCATGAGTGACCGCTCTCGACCTAAGGTTTGGGCCGGGGTGTTACAAATATATTGTAACAACCCGAAAAGTACCCAATTTTTCTAGTAAAAATATTTACTAACACTTTTCAGCAGACTTAAGTTTTTAAAATAGAATTTATTGTTTCGAGTCGTATTTTGAAATTCCGCGTTCGTATTTGGAATTTCTGAGAGATTTCATGAAAATCCCGTTTTTAGTCATCTTTGACTTTTCTTGACTTTTAAGTCGTCTTTGACTTTTCTTGACTTTTTAAAGTCGTCATTGACTTTTCTTGACTTTTAAGTCGTCATAAACTTTTCTTGACTTTTAAGTCATCTTTGATTTTTCTTGACTTTTAAGTCGACTTTGACTTTCGTTGACTTTCCCGACTCGCCTTGTAAGTTTGAAGACCGAAATTTTATTTAAAAAAATAATATTTTTTAATTTATTTTTATTAAGATTTATTAGGATTTATGATAATGTAATAAAATTATTTTGAATTTATTCGGAATTTATAATAAGGTTTTACGGTTTAAACCCGAACATCATTTAACTATTCCCGAGTCATCGTAAATCCCGAAACAAAACCGAAACCCGACTTTGGCATGAGTCACACGCCCATGTCATCTTTTTCCACTCACAATTAGATAATCTAATTGTTTTGATTAAACTAATAATAATATCTAGATATTTATTAACTTTATCGATCAGTTAACGAAAATTACGCAAAACGCTCGAAATCAGATCCGTTTTCTCACCATACCACACGGCTCCTTGGTCCTCTAATAGGACTAGATATTTGTCTTTCTTTTGATTATAATAACATAATATCTTGATATTTAATTTAATTAACTTAATATATATTTATATCTAATCAATTACCGTAAAATAATTATTAAACCCGAGTCAATTCCGTAACAACAATTTCAAAACCCGACTCCATACTCCCTCTATATTTACACGGCTCCCTCACCCTCTTTACTCACTAACAACTTTTCATTTTACAATAAATCAAATTAAGATCTAATTAATCGTTCTTCATCGTTCTTCATTCGTTCTTCGTCGTTCTTCATTCGTTCTTCGTCGTTCTTGAGCAAAATAATCATAAAACCTTCATTTCTTAATTAAATCCGTCCTAACTTATATTTCTAGAATCTCCTCTTCGCTCTCCATCTTCAAGTACGGTTTAATTTCAAATCCGACAAAATCGTTTTCAACATTTAATTATGGAAAATCAAGTTTAAATTCTAATAATGTTTTTCTTGTCATTTCTTATAGGGGAAGATTTTGAAGACGAGTTTGGAGACTCGTATATTTTGGGGGAAGATTAGTAGACGGGTTTCTTATTTTATACTTCTTATTTTGGTGCTAATTGATCTTGCTAGCTAAGGTAACGATTCCGAGTTACTCGACGATTTAATGTTACATAGCTTTTGTTTCTTTTGTTTTTGGTTCATCTTTTGTTCTTATGTTTTTGGTTTATGTTGTTGATTTATGATTTTTAGTTAATAACATGATAAGTAGTTATTTTTATTATGTTGTATGAATAATTAGCATGATTATTGTTTTTGACATATTTGAATGATTTAATTAAAATCATGATTTTTGTATGGATGATTGTTAAAATGGTTGTTTGTGAATTAAAAACATGTTGGAATTTATTTGGTGTTGTTGGTGGTTGGAACCGTGGAGATAGGCTGAAAAACCAGCCCAAACCGGCCGGTTCAGGCCCGGTTCAGGCCGGTTCAGGCCGGTCCTGGTCCGGTCTGGATTGGTCCGGATTTGGTCCGTTGGTGTTGTGTCGATGTTTGATTGTTTGGTTGTTGTTTTGACGGGTTGTAAATATGTTAAGCATGCGGGAAATATTAAGAAACGGTTTTTAGTAAAGTCGATCAAAAAGCCCAAAACAGCCCAAAAACAGCCGTGGGCCCAGTCCAGGCCCATGTTAGGTCCGGCCCAAATCAGGCCGTGGGTCCCTCACTTGGTCTTGTGACGGTTTTTGAGTTTAATGTTAATTTATCGTGTTTTGTAATATTTAGCAAGTGGGAAATTTTAATAAGTAAATTTTTTAATTAAAAGTGTTTTTCATAAAATTATTATTTCTCACATGTTAGAAATTATAATACGAGATCATAGTTTAATTTAATATCCTTTAAAGTCAAGCGGGTTTTTAATAAGATTTAATAATTCACATGTTAGAAGTTTTAAAATGACATGTAATGAATATGTTGATTTTTATGTCTAAGTCTATGTGGTAAAGACTCTGTTTCTAGCCGGTTTGACCAAACGGGTTTGGTCAAACTAAGATCTAGTCAGCCCCGTTTTGACTGATGACCGTCGCGGGACTCGGGTCGGGGATTTGTCTTCAAGTAAGGTTGTATTTAATTAATGAATTAGCCTTAGTAGATATGAGGCGAAATGTTATTTGAATATGATTTATATGCAATTAGTCACATGATAGGAAGTTGTTTCCGTGACGGTTTGATTGTATGATATATGTCGTGTTGACTTAGTACCCATAGAGAATTACGAGTATATGGCGTCTTGACCATTCTAATTCTAAATGAGTATCTTGGACCATGACATAGATAGGCCGTACTGTCTTTAACGAGTATATGTTCACCGTCGATAGCTTTTGTGTTCCGGCCTGGGGGGCTTATCCCCAAGTCGGAGCATGGTTGCCTAAGAGTTCCAATTTGGGAATGGAGCCAGCTTAAGTACTAGCCATCTCTGCTTAGGGGGTCGCCTAGTAGAGTTTCTCATGTACGGTTATGTCATGGGACGGGGAATGGAATAGCTGTTGTCGCTAGGTCTGATCAGTCTAGGACTAGGATGTTTTCCTACCTTGTGGTATAGCCTCGAGTTACAATCGACTATGGGCCGTGCTAGGAACTTATGCCTGTTTGTAGAAGTATTGGTCTTTCATGTTTGTATGATTCTATGAGTTTTAGAAGGTGAGATGCAAGCCGGCTAAGATTGATAGAGTTTGGATTCCCGATTGTTAACTGATTCACATGATTACGTGTTGATTAGGGTTTGAGTGTATCATGGCCATGTTAACGGTAACCTCTGAGCTAGCATACCAGCTTCCCTACCTCGTGTTATAGTTTATTATCGGATTCACATGATAGCTTTCATATGCTAGGTTATATGTTAGTTAATTGTTTCATAACATGAAAAGCATATCATATATGTTAAGGTTTTGTATTTTCCATGTACATTGCTTTTATGTTATTCATGTTTAATTAAACTCGACATTTCGTGGCTGGGAGAACTCGGAGTTACTCCCCACTGACTGTGGCTTCCGTGTTTATATTTAATGCGGTTGGCAGGTTTGTGATGCATACATTGGGTACATTGACGAGCTAGCGAGCGAAGTATTTACCTTGGACCTATATTCGGTTCTTAGATTGTATATATTATACACTCTTTTATTTCAGTATTTATACGGGAGATATGTCGCCCGTCTTGTATATTTCTTTTGTATAATATTATTTCCGTTTTGTAATGAACCTTTTTATTTATGACACCTTCGTTATGTATTCTCATATTTTATTTAGTTAAATTATTTTTTTTCTTTCCGCAAATTTGAGGGTGTCACAGCATGAAAGTCATGTCACAATCAAAATGGAGTATTGTGTAAGAAAAGAACAATAATAATGCCCTTTGCACATGTACAAAAACCGGTGCACATATGTCCATTATGGACCATTTTGATTTTTGATATTTGTCCCACAAATACTTATTAATCATATGCTTAATTATCTTGTATAATTAAGTGTTAATTTGATCATATAACAATTATATGACTCAAATTAATAATCAATATACACTCAACTTTTAAGTGATGTTTAACCATTATATCAATATATAATGGGTCCCACAATGTCCAGTTAATTTATTTTACAACTCTTTGTAAATATAATTAACTAATTACCTCTACCTCAAAATATATACATAACCTCAACTAATTTAATGAATTAACTATTAATCACTAAATTAAATCTTATTCAATCGTATTAAAATAAGACGTAAAATTTATTCAGTCAGTTATCGTATAATTGCCTAATAAACTTAAGTGGAATGAGTTCCTAACTCAATTTCAAATAAACAACTCTCGTAACTAAACGTACATATCAAATATATGTAATGCCCTAATTAAACTTTATCGTATACAAATAATTAGTATTCTATTTGGGTCTCATCCTATAGGTGTGACCTAAAGGGATCAGTTGCTTACCGCCGTCATACGACAATAACGTCAAACTCTAGTCAGCCAAGCGTTACCGATTTACGTTAATCAACTGACGTGGAGTATCAAAATATACTAATCATGCCACGTATATTCCAAATGAGATTTATTTTATAAATGCACTATTGTGGAGGACACTTACTCTGACAGTCTGTTTCGAGTTTTGTTCTAATTTCTTCTATAAAACCAACTTGCTACCCTTTGCTTGCTGCCATATTCCCGTGTTCTTCATATTCAAAGCTCAAAATCTCTCAAAAACCTTAATTTTTAGTCTTTTCTTGCAAAATTTGTCACTATAGTTCATCCAAGCCAACATTTAAGCATTATCAAGTAAGTTAATTCTACTTTAGTTACTTCAATCTCTCTATTTTTCAGAAATCCAACATGAACAAACCCTAACCCAAATTTGGGGGTTATTGATTTTACTTGAAAAACTTGTTTAAATTGGATTTCTAATGCTTCTTACATGTTATAGAGTGAATGTTAGTAACTAATTAGCTAGCTTACTATGATTTGAATGCTCATATGCCAATTAGAATACTCATCTTTACTTTAAGCTAAAAATTCATTCTTAGTGGTACTATAATGCTTGAATCCATGCTTTATACTATGAACTTATGCTCTTATTGTGTTAATTTAGCATTAGTACCTTTAAATAGTGCCCAAAGCTCATGATTCAAGTGTACTGTTGCTCAAAATCCTAGTGAAATATTGTTATGCTTAAGAACATCAATTTGTGCTCAAAAGTAGCATGATAATGTTTCACTTATGTAATTATGCTTGAATTTGTGTTTAAAAGCCTAAGTATTATAACACTTATGCTATCAATTTGTGTTTATAATGAAGTGTTCTAATACTAGTTTATTGTAGCAAATGGCACCTACAATAAAGAGGTCAAAGAGGGCAAAAACTACCAACCAAGGGGAAAGTAGTAGGGCTCATGAAGAAGACATAGAAATGCTAGAAGCTGAAGATCAAACTGGAAATCAAGAAGGACAAGGTGCAATGCATGATCCCGATTTTCCGGATGTTGAGTTTAGTTCGAACAAGCAATGGCAAAAATGGTTCATTATCAAAAGCAAAGGTATGAGAGCTACCAAATTCCTAGATATTTCTTCTTTAAGGCACATGAAGCTTTATGAGCATGTCAAGGTGTTATTTAGGGGTCTAGGAATGACTGCTAGTATGAACTTCAATTATAAGACCTACCCTCAATTGACCCTTGAATTCTTGAGCTCATTTGAATTACAAAGATCTAGGAATAAAGACTCTATGCCTCAAGTTCGGTTTCGATTATTCAACGATGACTATAGTATGAACTTAGAGACCTTTGCTGGCCAATTCGGTCTCACCCATGAGGATATTGTTACCTCACCTCCCGACGGCTTTGATATTAGCCATGTTTGGAACACCATTTCTACTTATCCTGTCTCTCGTTGGGACGATATCCCACACCAACACATACATCATCCCGCCATTAGAATCTGACAAATATTCTTGGGATGGACCTTCTTGGGTCGTGCTGAGCCTCATTTGGTGAGACGGGTCGAGTTAGATATTTTAGGAGGGTTCTTGAATGTTAATGGTTATGAACCATGGTCGATTAGAATTCCTTACTCTTTTGCTGTTCAATTGACTAAAGCTACTAATCCTAAGAACACTAGCATTGTTTATGGAGGCCTTATCACTCACCTTGCTACGCGAGTTTGTGGTTTTAACCAAGCCACCACTGACCTCCAGGCATTGACTACACCTCCCAGCAAGATGGGAAATGGGTTGGATTATGATTATTTTGTTCAGCTTAATTGGTTTCGTGTCTCCCACCCCCATATGATCTGAAGGATAGCTGGCCGTGATTTGGTCAAGTTGACCGCTGAGGTGAACCAAATTCCATTACTTAGGCAGCGTCCTCAACTTCAGGAGGGTGAGGCTATCTTACCCCGTCCCACTTAATTTCTTTCTATTGGGGATATTACCCCCAATGACCCCCCTGTTCAGATTAGATCCCACCGCCCTGAGGTAGGATCATCCTCTCAGTCGACCCATGCTACGGGCGACGTGACTGCCATGTTTCAAGCCTTGACCTTGTCCATTAATAGAATTCAGTCCGACCAGCAGCTTGCTCTGCACCCCATTTATGATCACTTTGCTAGGCAAGGTGTGATTAGACCTGAGGGCCCCCACCCGTCTTTTTATAGTTGGCCCGAAGGGAGGTATGGTACTGCTTATGATGCAGGTGTGTAGCAGACTGGACCTGATTACTGTGGTACTGACTATGGAGTCGAGAGTTTTGGAGGGTGTAAAGGTGATTTTAGTGGTCACCAAGTAGATGAGTACTAGTCCTTAGGAGCCAGCAACCCTACCGGGATCGTTGCTTCTAGTAGTAGTTATTATTCTGCAGATGATACCTATTACACAGATGCTTCTGGATCCGCATCCGAGCCGTTTCCTTCAGAGAGGAGAGGCCGTAGCTAGTGGCCTTTGGGATGAGATGATAACAAGCTCCCCTTGTCTATACTAGCTTGGGGGAGGCTAGACATTTTGTAAGCTTTTCCTTTCTTTCTTTTATTTTTAGCATTTTTAGTTTTCTTTTTTAGCTCCTTTTCCCATTAGAATTTCATCTTGTTTCTCTGTTCTATGTGCTACCAACCGCTTCTCGGTTTGCTTCTATTATAATTGCATGCACATTGAGGACAATGTGAAGTTTTAGCTTGGGAGAGGATTTGCATTTAGGACTTACAGCATTTAGGATTGCATTTAGATTTTTACTTTTCTTATTTTCATCTAATTTTATTAGTTTATTTTTTTTATTTTTCCTTGTTTGTTTTTATCATTTCCAAAATATAAAATAAAAATAAAAGAAAAAAAAAGACAAAAAGAAAAGATCATTTCCATCTTACATTTCTCAATTTATAGTTTTTATAAGCTGATGTTTCATTATGTTATGAGGAATTGTGCATTCATGGGGATCTCTTGTGTATAGTGGGTGAGGGATTGATTTTAGACTTATTAGGCTTGATCTTGACTTTGGCAAACTACATATACGGTAAGGTAGAGCCTTCAGTGATCGGTACATCTAAACCCGATCCCAATTAGGTATGTGTGTAGTTTCTCCTTATGATTTGCGTTACATCAAAAACGCACACGTATGGTTTTCATTCCATTTCTACTGAGCATTACATTCATGATTTAAAAAGCATTTGAAGCCATTCACTTTGAATCCATTGCCTAAATTTAGTCCCTTTTCACATTGTTTCACATTTCATTAGCTACATGTAAAAATATTGCCTACCTTGTTAAGTTAGTAGCTATACCGTTTGTGTTTGGGTGCTCATTTGAGATATTGTTCAAGTTATGTCAAAGTGATCTTTATTGGACGGAATTACTGAATGCCGTGCCGAAGAAAAAGAAAAAGAGAAAAAAAAGGAGAGTTCAAAAAAAAAAAAAAGAATGAAAAAAAAAAATGATGTTGAATACGAAAGAATGAAAAGAAAGAAAGAAGCATGTATTGAAAAAAAATGGGTTATGAAAAGAAGAAGAAGTTGTGAGTGTTATTTCCATGATCTGAAATTCAAAAAGTTGGGAAATTCACTCTTGTGTTGCCATGAGTATAAGCCAATTTGCTATTTTTTGCTTAGTTTTATTTTCTTGGGAATGGTTCCGAGTTTTGACTGAGCATCCTTGCATAATTGGTATGTTGCTAGCTTGACCTTAGCTCCACATTACCATAATTCATTTGTCCACTTGGTTACCCATCTCACATAGCCTTCTTCTTGCTTTTGGCTTCTTTTTATGCTTTTCATGATTGTTTTGACTTGTAGTTTTGGAATGTTTACCATATTAGATAGCGGACGCATTCTCATGAGTCGTAGATAGGAGAGTGCCACTCAAATATAAAATAATATTTCCTTGATTTATATAAAAATTTGAGTGTTGAGTGCACCGTGAGAGTCCATTGTGAAAAGATCATGCAAGAGCCGAAAAGTCTATTTGATGTTCCTTATGCTGCGCTGTTATGTAAATCTCAACCATGATTCGCATTGTCCTTCGCCCTTGTTGTTTCGGGTTTATGATTCATCTACTTGTTAAGAGCTTAGTTTTGAGAAATTGGATGATAGATTGATCATGTTTGCTACCCTTGTCCTGGTTATGATTGTTATGTTTGCTTGAGGACAAGCAAGGGTTTATCTTGGGGGAGTTTGATAAGCGATATTTTGTACTAATTTATCCCCCGTTTTAACTCGATTTCTATATGGTTTATGTAACAACCCGAAAAGTACCCTATTTTTCTAGTAAAAATATTTACTAACACCTTTCAGTAGAACTTAAGTTTTTAAAATAGAAATTTTTGTTCCGAGTCGTATTTTGAAATTCCGCGTTCGTATTTGGAATTTTTGAGAGATTTCATGAAAAGACCGTTTTTAGTCATCTTTGACTTTTCTTGACTTTTAAGTCGTCTTTGACTTTTTCTTGACTTTTAAAGTCGTCATTGACTTTTTCTTGACTTTTAAGTCGTCATAAACTTTTCTTGACTTTTAAGTCATCTTCGACTTTTCTCGACTTTTCAGTCAACTTTGACTTCCGTTGACTTTTTCCCGACTCGCCTTGTAAGTTTGAAGACCGAAATTTTATTTAAAAAAATAATATTTTTAATTTATTTTTATTAAGATTTATTATGATTTGTCATAATTTAATATAATTATTTTGAATTTATTCGGAATTTAAAGAATAACTTTTACGGTTTTAACCGAACGTCATTTAACTATTCCCGACGCATAGTAAAGCGCGCAACAAAATCGAAACTCGACTTTGGCATGAGTCACGCGCCCATGTCATCGTTTTCCACTCACGTTAGATATTTTAATTCTTTTGATTAAATTAATAAGAATATCTAAGATATTTTCAACTTTATCGATCAGTTAACGAAAATTACGCAAATCGCTCAAAATCAGACCCGCTTTCTCTCCTATCCTCACGGTTTTTCTGCTCTCTTTGACCTTGATATTTTCTTTCTTTTCATTACAATAACATAATATCTTGATATTTAATTCAATTAACTTAATATCTAATTAATTACGGTAATATAATTATTATACCGGGTCAATTCCATAACAACAATTTCAAAACCCAAATCACTATTTTGGCCTATATTTACACGGCACTCATCCACTCATTCCTACTCACAAACAACTTTTCATTTTTCAACAAATCAAATTAAGATCAAAATATCACTTTCTTTAATCGTTCTTGAGCGTTCTTCGCGTTCTGCATCCGTTCTTCATCGTTCTTGAGCAAAACCTTCATAAAACCTTCATTTCTTAATTAAATCCGTCCTAACTTATATTTCTAGGACCTCCTCTTCGCTCCCCATCTTCAAGTACGTTTTATTTCCAATTCCGACAAAATCTTTTTCAACACTTTAATTATGGAAAATCATATTTTAAGTTCTAATAATGTTTTCTTGTCATTTCTTATAGGGGAAGATTTTGAAGACGAGTTTGGTGACTCGTATATCTTAGGAGAAGACTAGAAGACGGGTTTCTTAGTTCGTAGTTCTTATTATTTTGGTGCTACTTGATTTTAGCTAGCTAAGGTAACGATTCCGAGTTACTCGACGAATAATGTTACATATCTTTAGTTGTTGTTTATGATTTACGGTTTTTGATTAGTAACATGATAAGTAATCCTTTGTATTATGTTGTATGGAATTTTCATGTTGTTTAGTGTTCTTGATGAATTTGGATGATCTATTTATAATCATGATTTAATATGCATGATGGTTGAATTGGATGTTAAAAATGGATGTTGTTAATTAAAATGATGTTAGGAGTAATTTGGGGTGGTGGTTGTGGTGGCCGTGGAAGTGGCCGGGTATGGTGGTTGGTGAACCGGCCGGGTCAGGCTGGTCAGACCGGTTCAGGCCGGTCCAGCCGGTCTGGGTTGGTCCTTGGTGGGTCCGGGTTTTGGTCTTTGGGTTGTGTCGATGTTTGATTGATTGGTTGTTGTTTTGACGGGTTTTAAATATGTTAAAGCATGCGGGAAATATTGGAAAACGGTTTTTAGAAATTTTAGGCAAAACAGCCCATTGAGCCCAAATCAGGCCGTGAGGCCCAAATCAGGCCCATGTGGGTCCGGTCCCACTCAGCCCGTGGGTCCCACTTTGGGACTTGTGACGGTTTTTGAGTTATCGTCATTTTTATCGTGTTTTGTAATATTTAGCAAGTGGGAAATATTAATAAGTAAAATATTTAATTAAAAAGGTTTTTTTCATAAAATTATTATTTCTCACATGTTAGAAATTATAATACGAGATTAGTTTACGTTGAAATCATTTAAGTCAAGCGGGTTTTGGGTATAAGATGATAATTCACATGTTAGAAGTAGTAATAAAATAACATGTAATGAATATGTTGATTTTATGTCTATGTGATAAAGACTCTGCTTCTAGCCGGTTTGATCCAACGGGTTTGGTCAAACTAAGATCTAGTCAGCCCCGATTTGACTGATGACCCGTCGCGGGACTCGGGTCGGGGATTTGTCTTCAAGTGAGGTTGTATTTAATTATGAATTAGCCGTAGTAGATATGAGGCGATATGATATTTGATTATTATTGATATGCAATTAGTCACATGATAGGATGTTTTTCCCGTGACTGTTTTTATTATATGTTTGGTGTCGTGTTGACTAAGTACCCATAGAGAATTATGAGTATATGGCGTCTTGGAACCATCATTCTAAATGAGTATCTTGGACCATGACATTGATAGGCCCGTACATCTTTAACGAGTATATGTTGCCGCTTGAATAGCTTTTGTGTCACGGCCTGGGGGGCTTATCTCCAAGTCGGGGCATGGCATCCTAAGAGTTCCGCTTTGGGAGGGAGCCAGCTTAAGTACTAGCCATCTCTGCTTAGGGGGTCGCCTAGTAGAGTTTCTCATAGACGGTTATGTCATGGGACGGGGAATGGAATAGCTGTTGTCGCTAGGTCTGATCAGTCTAGGACTAGGATGTTTTCCTACCTTGTGGTATAGCCTCGATTTACAGAAGTCTTCTATTGACTGCCCTAAGAACTTATGCCTGTTTGTAGAGGTATTGGTCTTTCATGTTTGTATGATTCTATGAGTTCTAGAAGGTGTGAGATGCAAGCCGGCCCTGGCTTAGGATTGATAGAGTTTGGATTACCGGGTTGTTAACTTGAATTCACATGAGTACATGGTGATTAGGGTTTGAGTGTATTCAGGCCAATGTTATGAACGAGGAAACCTCTGGAGCTAGGCATAACAGCTTCCCTACCTCGAGTGAGTTAAGTTTATTATCGGTTTCAACATGATAGCTTTCAACATGCTAGGTTATTGTAGTTACTCATGTTTCATAACATGAAAAGCATATCATATATGTTTAAGTTTTGTATTTTCCATATACATTGCTTTTATGTTATTCATGTTTCATTAAACTCGACATTTCGTGGCTGGGAGAACTCGGAGTTACTCCCCAATGACTGTGGCTTCCGTGTTTATATTTAATGCGGTCGAACAGGTGGTGAATGCATATTTGGGGTACATTGACGAGCTAGCGAGCGAAGTATTTACCTTGGACCTATATTCGGTTCATAGTTTGTATATTATTATACACTCTTTTATTTCCGTATTTATACGGGAGATATGTCTCCCGTCTTGTATATTTCTTGTGTAGAATATTATTTCCGTTTTGTAATGACCCTTTTTATTTTATGACACCTTCGTTATGTTTTATTATCTTTTATGTATTTAAATTAATTTTTTTCTTTCCGCAAATTTGAGGGTGTCACAGTTTATGCACTTTGTTAAGTGATTAACGAGCTAATATTGCTATTCTAGTTGTTTTGCGTGCTTTGTCTCGTTTTATAGGAAATGAAGCGGTTTTGCTATATTTTCTTACTTTATGAAGCAAAGGCACTAGAATACGAGTTTATGAGGAACCGAGGATAGCAATTTCACGATTTGACTGCGATTCCGCTACATTCTTCCTCAAGTGGACTCATCTTGGACTTTGACTTTGTTTCTCAAAGGAAAACATCAACCCAAGTCAAAGGAAGACTAGCCCAAGCCCAATTACGTGTTCCATTGACCAAGACCAAGGCATAGGATTCCGTGCCCAAAGACGAAATTGGAAGAGACGAAAAAATCCATCAGGGTTACATACCCGATCGGATTACCACCTACCCGATCAGGTATGTCTGCTGATGAACGTCTCTTGGCTCTTCTTCTACCAAGATTTAATGGAGTGCTTTATGGCTTTGTCTAGGGTATGAATTTGGACGAAACACAGCAGCTATGCAGCCTTATAAAAGCCAAGGATCATCACACACAATTGACACAACTTACAATTTATACAATTAGCATACAATTTAGAATAACACAACACATTTTACATACAAGTTTTAGATTATAGTTTATTGTTTATGCAATCTTAAGTATTTCTCTAGTGTCTCTATAAGCATTTGTCATTATATTGGGTTGAATATTTGTTCTTTGCTTTCTTTCTTACATAATCGTACTCCAATCTCGGTAATTTTCTATCCTTTATTTACGCAATTTCCGAAATCTTTGTTTTCTCTTTATATTATTTATGTTAGTTGTATTGTTTTCATCATCATATTGAGTTCATGAATTATAATCTCATTAGTCTAGTTTTTATATTATTGTTGGTAGGAAATCAATATAAAAGTAATCTAGTTGAAACCAAAATATCGTTTAATATGTCATATTTTATTTTGCCTAATCATATAATTATCATCATAAAATTCATCACTAGAATCATTACTAATATAATCTTGATCACCTTAATCATTTTAGCACTTTTATTTCGTAGTTTAATTTTTCTTATCATTTTCCTATTAATTTATTTAATCATTTAGAATTAAATATAATATTGTAATATTATCATTATGTAAATACAATAAATAAAATTGAAGTATTGAAATGATTTGCTAGTTATAATGAATTAAAAGAAGAATCGATACCAATAGAACCATCTAGTTTGTTTCTTCCTTTGGTCGTGTCAAATTCTATAACTTTGTTTAGTGGCCATAAGCAATTGTTTGTATTAGTCAATTTCCGTCTTAGAAACGAGAGTTGGGATGGGAATTAGGACTGCCAATAGGGGTTTAGTGACCTAACCAGGCTGAGAGGACGTTAGGACCCATTAAAAAGTCGGTACGAATCCGAGAGGAATATACCGCTACAAGGCTTAGACAATCGTAGTAATTCTAATATTGGTATCAATAAAGCTTTTAAATCATTTGACATGAATTTCTAATTCTCTATATCAATTTGATTAGATAGTTTATTTTATCGTTTTAGTTAGTTTCTTTTACCGTCATTTTATTTCCGTTCTTAGATAGTTTATTTTATTGTTGTTTAGTTAGTTTATTAGTTTTCTATTATTGTAGTTAGGTAGCTTTTCAATATTGTCATTTTAATTATCGTTCTTAGTTAGATTTAATTATTGTCATTTTCCTTTCCGTCAATTAGATTAGATATATTTTATTGCAATTTCCATACTTGTCATTTAAATATCGTCATTACATACTTGTCATTTTATTTCATGTTAGTAGTTTAGACAATCACCTCAAATGATTCGAACTTAAATGAAAATCACCTCATAGCAATTCATAGTTAACACGTACTCCCTGAGGATCGATTCCTACTTCCCTAATTACATTCTTTATGTTGTTAGCCTAAGTGTGGGTAATTATTTTTGTATCGGGACTGCGACAAACCCGGTCAAGGCTTTTAGGCAATTTACTAGGTCTAATCTACCATGTCATGCTTTGTCTATTCAATTCACGTATTTCTACCTTGGAAAAGAATTCCATTTTAGTCAATGATTTTGGCCAGAAATCGTTAACTATCGTTACAATCCAAACATGCATAGACACAACGTTTTAAAGGCACAATTTCTTTATCCAATTTTCATCTTTTAATTAACCTAACATGGCTACCCTACACCCTAGAAAGGTGACTACTCACTCATAATAGTATTTAGATCTAGATTGATTTTAACAATTAAAACTAGGCTAGACATGTTTATTGATTTTTGATATTATAAGATGATAATAACAATTCTAAATCAGCGATCTATTGAAATAAAATGATTACAGCGGTATTTAAATTGAATCTAAGACAACATGTAAAGAAAACAATGATCAAATAAAAAACATAAAGAACTTAAACAAAAGATAAAACAGAAATACCTACATGACGATCAAATAACGATAATGATGAAATATAAATATCCAAATAGAAATTTCCTTGCATATCTTTGGCGATCCATGTATTACAATACTTGAATAATATAAAAGAACTAAGAACCAGAAGTTTTTATTATTTCTAAACTAGAAAAATAGGCATAAGAGAAGATGGAGATCTAAACATAAAAGGAGAAATGTGAAAGACGATTTTTAGGGGAAAATGGAGTCTAGGGTTTCAAAGACTAATCTAGGGTTATGTAAAGAGAGAAGTGTGTAGAGAAGTGGCTGCCTACTCCTTTATATAGGCTAGGTGTCGTGCAAAACAATCCGTGCATTCAACATATAGGACAAAAATTGGGATGTCGAAGCATTTGTACATAGAACCACACAAATCCGATCGGATTTGCCTTCGAGTTTTGACTTTTGTTTCGTCTCCCTTCGCATTTGACTTGACTTTCATTATCCCCATTGACCTTTTGAGTCGGGTTTGATGATAGGATTTGAGGTAGAAGGTCGATTGCTTCGCTTATTAGATCGATCTTTTGACAACTGCGAGATCGGCTTTACTTCTTCTTCCTTTTTGATTAGTGAACCTTCTTGGAGTGCCTTTGACTTGGTCAAACTTGCTTCATAAATTGTAGGGTTCTAGGCAAATGCTCGGAAATATAGAAAAACGGCGTAGAAACGTCACTTTCCCTACAAAACAGGTTTAAACATGGAATTCGCCTAGAAGACGACATTAGCTCATAAAATGGCTTAACAAAGCACACATGACATACAAAACCGAGCTAAATTGGGGATTAAAATCATAAAAATATTTACTTATCAAACTCCCCCAAGCTAAACCCTTGCTTGTCCTCAAGCAAGAACTATAAACATAACCAAGACAAGGGTTGCGAGCATTGGCTACTACACGATCAAGAAACAAATCTCAACATAAAGCTTTTGGAAACATAATGAATCATAACCCTAAAACAACGTGGGCAAGAATGACACATAAACATGGCTGACATTTATATAACGGCGTAGCACAAAGAATTTCACTATAGATTTTCGGCTCTTGCATGATCTTTTGACAGGTGGACTTTCACGGCACACTCGAACACTCATTTTATGTAAAAGGTGATTTCTTTATGTGTAAATGTTTTTGAGACACTCACCTATCTACGACTCATGAAAATGTGTCCGCAATCTATTATGGTAAACAATTCAAATTACAAGTCAAAGATCATAATGCACACAGAAAAGAAGCCGGAAGAATAGGAAGAAGGCTTTGGGAAATGGGTGAAAGGTGGACAAACAGTTATGGTTACTGTGAAGTTTTAAACGAGCTAGCAACTAACCAATGATAAATGGATACTCAATCCAAACTTTCGATCAATTTCCCAGAAGACGGATAACGAAGCCAAAACCAACAAATTAGCTTATTGCACACGAAACACAAGGGTAAACTCCTTCTGAATATTAACTTGACATTTCTTAGGAGATACTCACAACTTCTTTTATTTCTTCCTTCTTTTTTTTTTCTCTCTTTTTTTTTTCTATTTCATTTTTTCTTCTTCTTTATATTTTTTTTTCTGAACATAACATCAGTTCTTGAACATTTTGGTTCTCCCAAATTCACTTTGACATAAAAGAACAAATCTTCTCAAAAGAGCACCCATACACCATAGTCTAGCTACTAGCTCAAAAGGTAGGCAGTTTTTTTATGTGTAGCTATTATCCTGTGAAACATTTGTACGAAGGGGCTAATTTTGAGGGGTAATTTAAAGTGAAAAAGGCTTCAAATCTTTGTGAATCATGATTGCAATGCTTATAGGAATGAAATGAGAACCATACTTATGCGTTTTGACATGACACACATCACAAGGAGAACTACTCACACCTAAATGAGACTGGGTATAGATGTAACAGTCTAAGGAGGTTCTACCTTACAATATATGTAACTTGCCAAATGTCAAGATCAAGCGTACTCGTCTATAGATTCATTCCATGCTTAATGTTTACAAGACTTCCCCATGTATGCAAAATTCAATAAATGTTGAATCATTATGCTTTGGAAAGCTCTAAGATTGGGAAATGTAACATGAAAGCATAGTAAACAAGCAAGCAAAGCACGAAAAGCATTCAATGATGTTCAAATTTTTTTTTTTTTTTTAAAAATTTTTCTCTTATTCAAAAATTTGAAAAAATGATCAACTAAAATGCAAAATGGGAAAATGCAATCCCTCCCCCAAGCTAAACATCACATTGTTCTCAATGTGAGCACAAAGACAAAATATGCAATGAGATGCTTAATGGGGAAAAGGGGGAAAAAGGAAAAATGAAAGAAGAGTGAAGCTTACTAGTCATCGCGGACTCCCCCAAGCTAGTCTTTTGGACTTGACAAGGAAGGTCTTTATAGATTTTCTTCAAAAACTCTTTCATCTGCAAAATAAATCCTAACAACGAAAAAGGGAATACAAAAATAAAAATGCAAAAAGAAAAGGAACACTGGTTGCCTCCCGAGAAGCGCAATTTAAAAGTCTTGCTAGAATCCATTTGTTTCTTTGATCATCCTTTATCTCTAAGCTCACTATCATCCGAGCTCATCATCATAGCGTTCCTTACATTCTCCATCCATGCCAAGCTTTTCCGAGAATAGCCCCTTCTAGCACTTTTAGCAGTAGTGCTTTTAGTATGCTCACCTCCAAGAGAATCAACACTAACATGTGCCTCCAACGGATCCGTCAGTAAGGATCAAGGCATACAAGAAACAATAGAAGAGTCATCAACATCAAGCACATAACATGAGTCTTCTAACACGGGACTCCTAACGGTGGAATTTTTACTAAAGGTCACCTTGTCCATCTCCTACCTCCAATGTCAACTTCCCATTCTTGACATCAAAAACTGCACCAGCGGTGTGCAAAAAGGGTCTTCCCAAAATGATTGGGATTTGAGAGTCCTCGGCCATGTCAAGTACTAGAAAGTCAACGGGAATGAAAAACTTACCAACTTTTACGGGCACATATTCTAAAACACCCATAGGTTGTTTTAGAGAACGGTCCGCCTTTTGCAAAGTAATATTAGTGCATTTCAAAGCACCCATGTTAAGTTTTTCAAACATAGAAAAGGGCATGACACTTACACTAGTACCTAGGTCGCAAAGGGCCTTATCAATAGTATACGTGCCTATAGTGCAAGGGATGGAGTAACTACCAGGGTCCTTAAGGTTTGGTGGAGAGTTATTTTGCAAGAGTGCACTACACTCTTCAGTGAAAGCTACGATCTTAATCTCATTGAAGGATCTCTTCTTTTTGAGGACTTCCTTCATAAACTTGGTATAAGAAGGAACTTGGGAAAGCAATTCAATGAAAGGGACTGTTACCTTTAAATTCTTGACGACGTCAAGGAACTTACCATACTGTGCCTCCTCCTTGTGCTTGGCTAATCTTTGGGGAAATGGGACGTTGATCTCAATAGGAATCTCGGGCTCTTTCCTCTTTGAGATGGGCACCTCATCTTCAACATCAACAACCATGGGCTCATCATTAGCCATCTTCTTGACACCTCCTCCAAGCTTAGCCCCTTTTGCTACCACCTCCTCATCCATAGCAGTGGAAGGCCCATCATAATGCTTACCACTTCTCGAGGAAATGGCATTTACAGTTTTGTGAGGTTGGAAACATTGTGAAGGCAGCTGCCCTTGCTTTTGGTGGGTATTAGAAGAGGCATATTGGGAAATTTTAGCTTCCAACAATTTGATGGCGGCATCCTTAGCTTGATCGCTCTCTTGGAATTGAGCTATTATGGTGTCTTGCCTTTGAGCCAATTGCAGCATCATGGCTTCAAGTTTACTTACACTATTGTCACTCTGTTGAAATGTAGAGGATTGAAATTGTTCTAGCTTTTGTGTGAGAAGGGCTACTTGAGCTTGTAAAAGTGCCAAAGAGGTGTCCTCTTGCTTAGATTTCAATGGTATGGAGCGAGAATTTCCATATTGAGAATCGTGAATTGCCATGGATTCAATGGTAGTGTGAGCAATATCCACATTAATTTGGTCGAATCTTCCATTGTTAGCAGAATCCAGGATACGACGGGACTCTATATAACACCCATTATAGAATGTGATGGCATGGAGCCATTGATGTAACCCATGATGAGGACACTCCCTTTTCAAGTCCTTGTACCTCTCCCAAGCTTCATATAGTCTCTCATCACCCCCTTGTCGGAAACCAGTGATTTGACTTCTCAACAAAGCGGTCTTTTCTGGAGGTTACATCAATGGCTTCTTTCTATAAGGTTAATGAAGGCAGGTTTTATTTCGAAGTTTCTGGCTGTGATTTGGGGTGTAGCAATACCCCTTGGAAGTGTTTCTACGGTGGGTTTGGAATGGTCTGAAAGTCGAACCATTTCCTAATGTGAAGGTGAAGATGGAATGCTAATTGAAGATTGGGTGGTTTTTGTGATTGGAGATGAGAACGGATCTTCTTCTCCTTCAAGGTTAGATAGGGTATCCAAGTAATTTTCACGAATACAGTCTAAACTTGAAGTATCTGAAGCTTTTGAGATTTCGTTAAATAGTTCTTGTCTCCTACGCAGAGTTCTTTCTAGGTCGGGATCTAATGAGATAGGGGTCCCTAGTCTAGAAGATCTGGGCATAAGATGCAAAAACTAAGACGAGAAATCAAGAGAGATCTAAAGGAATTTGGGTTCCTAAAGACTAGACAAAACTAATTGCAAGAAAAATCCCAAAAAGAGGAAAACTAAACCGTGCTCCCCGGCAACGGCGCCAAAATTTGAACGGGCATGTCGCAAGCCCTGGTCAAAGATAATTACCTAGACTAGGCTAATAACAAATTAATGTAATTAGGGAAGTAGGGGTCGATCCTCAGGGAGATGGTGTTTCCTATAGAATGTGAAATGTCTTGCAATTCGGTCTTATCTAACGTGTATCTGGGTTTGGGGTTTTGATTTCTAAACTAATAAAAAGCATAAATGAAAACAAAATAAAAGCAAATCAAAACGAAAACAATAAAGCAAGTGATGAATTAACAATGATAAAAAGAATCTAGGGAAGTAGGTTCACACATGTAGATGATCGGGCATGTCGCAAGCCCAATACAAAGATAAATTACCCAGACTAGGCTAATAACAAATTAATGTAATTAGGGAAGTAGGGGTCGATCCTCAGGGAGATGGTGTTTCCTATGGAATGTGATTTGTCTCGCAATTGAGTTCTATCTAATGATTATCTGGGTTTTGAGATTTTTGATATCTAAACTAATATAAAGCGTAAATAAAAACAAAATAAAAACAAAATAAAAATAGTAAAGCAAGGAATGAAAATCATCTAGGGAAGTAGGTTCACACATGTAAATTGATATATTGATGAAATTGGATTTAGGATATGCAAATAATTCATTGAGCGTTCGTAAGAATGGTGTGTTCATTACAATCATAGATCAGATGGTCTAGCAGACTTTTAGTGCGATTTACTAGGT
>JAIUZE010073424.1:0-48670 GCA_022085475.1 Heliosperma pusillum | reverse complement strand
CCCCGAGTCTTTGAATAACATGATGGGTTCGAATTTGTTTTCCACATGTTCTTATCATTTTATATTGGATTGCCTATCTATTCTTATTGCAACTCACATGTATATCTATATATGCATAACTTTTGTATTTCCTTATATGTACGTTTAATGTGATATGGCTGGGAGAACCCGGAGTTACTCCCCACTGATTGTGGCGTTCATGTTTTTCATGAATGAACAGGTTGCTTGCATGGATGGCTTTTTGCTTATGCTATTTTGGGTTCGGGTGTGAGCTAGCGGGCGTTGTCCCTGGATGAAACACCTCTAGACGTTGTTTAGCTAGTTGCTAATTACTTTTTCTTTTGTTAACACTTTGAGAGACTACGTCTCTTGTGGTATTTTTATTTAGTTTGTAATATTTTGACACTCCTCGTTTTATTTAACTTGCATGTATAAAAGTTTTTAAAAAACTACTTATTTCCGCTATATAATTCACATGCTTGTATGTTTTATATTTCCACATTCGCGAGGGTTGTCACAGTTGGTATCAGAGCTTTATCGCTCCCGACGCACACACGTGAACCCTAAACTTAAATTACTTGACCTTGAAATAATCAATGAGAGATGGGTAGACTTAAGGACCTAAGGTGGTAGCCTTTGGTGTACTTGATGTTTGTTAGGTTCTAACTTGTTTGTTGATTCTGTTGAGTGATGTTATGTTTGTTTCTATCTACCGTTTTGAGGTGGATCATTGTATTACCTAGAAGAAGTATCCTTTACCGAATATTGAAGATTGACAAGCCTAATTGAAGTGTATTTGTAACAACCCGAAATGTACCCTATTTTTCTAGTAAAAATATTTTACGGATACTTTTCAGCAAAGTTAAGTTTTAATTTAGAATTTATTGTTTCCAGTCGAATTTGGAATTTCCGAGTTCGTATTTGGAATTTCCGCGAGATTCCATGAGAATCCCGTCTTAAGTCGTCTTTGACTTTTCTTGACTTTTGAGTCATCTTTGACTTTTCTTGACTTTTGAGTCATCTTTGACTTTTCTTGACTTTTGAGTCATCTTTGACTTTTCTTGACTTTTGAGTCGTCTTTGACTTTTCTTGACTCTTAAGTCGACTTTGACTTTCGTTGACTTTTCCGACTCACCCCGTAATTTGAAAGACCGAAATTATATTTGAAAAATAATAAATTTAATGTATTTTAATTTATTAAGATTTATTTGAATTTATGATAATTTAATATAATTATTTTGAATTTATTCGGAATTAAAGAGAAGGTTTTACGTTTTAATCCCGAACGTCATTTAACTATTCCCGAGGCAACTTAAGTCCCGAATCAAACCCGAAACCCGACTCTTGCATGAGTCACACGCCCCATGTCACCTTTTTCCACTCATATTAGATCTTTTAATTAATTTGATTAAACTAATACAAATATCTAAGATATTTGTTACTTTATCAATCGGTCCGTTTAAATTACGCAGATCGCTTAAAAACAGACCCGATTACTCCACTCCACACGCCTCCCCTCTTCTCCTCTTAGGATTAGATATTTTCATTTAACTAACATTATATCTAAATAATATCTAGATATTTGATTAAACAATTATAAAATCTAATAATATCTAATTAATTACCATAATATGTTTATAAAACCCGAGTCAATCCCGTAACAACAATTTCAAAACCCGACTCCATAATTCCTCTATATTTACACGGCTACTCCCTCCACTCTTACTCACCACTTATCTTTTCATTTTACACTAAATCAACTTAATACCTTTTTAATACTTTCGTTAATATAATCAAAATCGTTCTTGGTGTTCTTCATCGTTCTTCATCGTTCTTCATCGTTCTTGAGCAAAATCGTCACAAAACCTTCGTTACTTGTTCAAATCCGTCCTAATTTATATTTATAGAGTCTCCTCTCCGCTCTTCATCTCCATGTACGTTTTATTTCCAATTCCGACAAAATCGTTTTCAACACTTTAATTGTTGAAATCAAGTTTTAATTCTAATAATGTTATTCTTGTCATTTCTTATAAGGGAAGATTATGAAGACGAGTTTGGTGACTCGTATATTTTAGAACAAGACTAGTAGACGGGTTTCTTTAGTTCTTATTTTGGGTGCTACTTGATTTTGTGATAGCTAAGGTAACAATTCCGAGTTACTCGACGAATTAATGTTACATATCTTTTGTTTTAGTTTATATTATTGTTATTTACGGTTTTTAACTAGTAACATGATAAGTGGTTATTATTATTATGTTGTATGAATTTATGACATGTTTAGTGTTCTTGACATATTTGAATGATTTGTTCATAATCATGATTTTTGTATGGATGATGGTTAAATTGGTTGTTAAAATGGTTGTTTGTTAATTAAAAACATGTAGGAATTTAATTGGTGTTTGTTGTTGTTGGAGCCGTGGAGAATGGCTGAAAAACCAGCCCAAACCGGCCGGTTCAAGCCTGGTTCAGGCCGGTTCAGGCCGGTCCAGCCCGGTCTGGGTTGGTCCGGGTTTTGGTGTTTAGGTTTTTGTCGATATTTGATTGGTTTGTTGTTGTTTTGACGGGTTTTAAATATGTTAAGCATGCGGGAAATATTAAGAAACAGTTGTTTAGAAAAGTCGATCAAAATAGCCAAAATAGGCCGGTTTATTTTCGGCCCAAAACAGGCCGTGGGTCCTCTCCTTGGACTTGTGACGGTTTTTGAGTTTATTGTTATTTTATCGTGTTTTGTAATATTTAGCAAGTGGGAAATTTTAATAAGTAAATTATTTAATTAAAAGTTTTCATAAATATTATTATTTCTCACATGTTAGAAATTATAATACGAGATTGTAGTTTAGTTTGATATAATTTAAGTCAAGCGGGTTTTCGTATGAATTAATAATTCACATGTTAGAAATTGAATGAAATAGCATGAAATGAATGTGATATTCTTATGTTCAAGCCTCGATGGCTAAGACTCTGTTTCTAGCCGGTTTGACCAAACGGGTTTGGTTAAACTACGATCTAGTCAGCCCCGTTTTGACTGATGACCCGTCGCGGGACTCGGGTCGGGGATTTGTCTTCAGGTAAGGTTATATTTAATGAATGAATGAATGAGCCTTAATAGATATGAGGCGATATGATATTTGAATATGATTTTTATGCAATTAGTCACATGATATGAAGTTTTTCCCGTGACTGTTTGATTGTATGATATGTGTCGTGTTGACTAAGTACCCATAGAGAATTATGAGTATATGGCGTCTTGACCATTCTAATTCTAAATGAGTATCTTGGACCATGACATTGATAGGCCGTACTATCTTTAACGAGTATATGTTCACCGTTGATAGCTTTTGTGTTCCGGCTTGGTGGATCTCCAAGTCGGGGCATGGCTGCCTAATTGCTTCCACTTTGAGAATGGAGCCAGCTTAAGTACTAGCCAACCCTTTGGTGGATCTCCTTAGGGGTACTCATGTGATGAGTCTTGAGTGCGATGGATCTTCGCATTTCTCTAGGTCTGCGCAGTCTAGGATTAGGGTTGAGTTGTATCTTGGCCATGTTTTAAAGGTAACCTCTGAGCTAAGATATGTGCTTTGGATCTGGGCCATGTTTTAAAGGTAACCGCTGAGCCTAGATGTGTGCATTGTATTTTGGCCATGTTATTAGGGTAACCGCTGAGCCTAAATATATAAGTATATCCTACCTCGTGGTATAGACTCGAGTTACAGTCGACTATGGGCCGTGCTAAGAACTTATGCCTGTTTATAGACGTATTGGTCTTTCATGTTTGATGATTCTATGAATCTTAGAAGGTGAGGTGCAAGCCGGCTAAGGTTGATCGAGTTTGGATTACCGGTTGTTAACTGATTCACATGATATTATGTTTGATTAGGGTTTGAGTGTATCATGGCCATGTTAACGGTAACCTCTGAGCTAGCATACCAGCTTCCATACCTCGTGTTATAGTTTATTATCGGATTCACATGATAGCTTTCATATGCTAGGTTATATGTTAGTTAATTGTTTCATAACATGAAAAGCATATAGTATATGTTAAAGTTTTGTATTTTCCATATACATCTCTTTTATGTTATTCATGTTTTATTAAACTCGACATTTCGTGGCTGGGAGAACTCGGAGTTACTCCCCACTGACTGTGGCTTCCGTGTTTATATTAATGCGGTTGGCAGGTTCGTGATGCATACTTGGGTACATTGACGAGCTAGCGAGTGAAGTATTACCTTGGACCTATATTCGGTTCTTAGGATTGTATATTATTATACACTCTTTTATTTCGGTATTTATACGGGAGATATGTCTCCCGTTTCAGATACTTTTTATGTATAATATTATTTCCTTTTTGTTATGAACTTTTTCTTTAAGACACCTTCGTTATGATGAATATATTTAATGATAGGTTCCGGTTTTAAAATTTACCGATTTTCACTAAAGTGAACCTATTAGAAACGTATTCTCATCTTTTATTATTTAAATTACTTGTTTATCTTTCCGCAAATTTGAGGGTGTCACAGTTGGTATCAGAGCTATTTTGCTCCGACTGCACGTGTGTGTACCCTTGTATAAATAACTGACTTAATTAAAATAATAAACTTGTGAGATAGAATGGTAGGATGGGTAGATTAGGATTTATGTTGTAGTCTCTTTGTGCTTGCTAAATGATAAGTACTAATCTGTGTTTTCTTTTGCAAAGATGCCTCCGAGAGTTGACAACGCGATCCTAGCAGCTCTTACTATTATTATTCAAAATCAGCAAAATCAACAGCCGAATCCTATTCCTAATCCTCTTCACGACTGTGAGAGACACGGGAGTTATACGTGGGTTGCTTCACAACTATCTAGGAGCCAAGCCAAAACCTATGGTGGTTAAGTAGACCCCGTCAAACTTTCTGAATGGTTACGAGAAATGGAGAAGAACTTTTCTCTTTATGATGTTCTTGATACGGATAAAGTCCGTCTTGCTTCCCACTTCTTAGTGAAGGAAGCAGATCAATGGTGGTCACTTACTGGCCCTACTTCTAAGTTAGAACCAGATTTTGGGTGGACTCGTTTCCGTGAACTATTGGAGGCGAGGTTCTACCCGGATGAATTGAGACAACAGAAACTGAAAGAATTTATGGACTTCAAACAAGGAGTTCTCTCAGTTCAGAAGTTCACAACCAAGTTCAACGAGTTGGCTCATTATGCCACTCGGCTTATTTCAAGGGAGGAAGACAAGGCCTTCTTTTACCTAGGAAAGCTTTCTCCTCAGGTGAAGGGCAAGATCAGTAGGGGTGCTACTTCCTTTGTCTCTATTTACAATGATGCCATATGGGCAGCGATTTCTATTCGGGAGATTACCGACGAGGTTCGTTCCTCGTATGTTGCTCCTAATTCTTATGGCAAGAGACCATTATATCCTACGTCTCGACCTTCCTTTTCCTCCTCTTTCTCAAACAAGAGGAGGAATTTTCAGAGTGGACAAGCAACTCGAAGTAACAGTCCATTCGTCCCGAGCAACAACAACGATCTTCAGGGTCGTATCTGTTCTAGGTGCAAGATGCCTAGGCATCCCGGTATGGGCTGTTTCAACCAGCCAATTGTGTGCTATGCTTGTCAGAAACCGGGACACCAAGCTAATGTATGTCCTGATAGGAAGAAGATAGCTTCTACACGAGCTAATTCTGGGAGACCGAAGGGTCGAATTTTCATCATGAGCCGCGCTGAGGCCGATGCTCAACCAGACATTGTGACTGGTATGTTTTCAATTTAAGAAATACCGTGTTTAATTTATACGGGAACTTCTTTGTTCTTTAGTTCAATGAGACTATCCGATAAATTACCTCTCAAAAGCTTCAGTTGGAGAAAGTACTCCTATATCTTTACCGCCCGTAGATGTGTTTTCATGCTCTTATCTTCATTCGGACATTCGTATATCAATAAACGGATCTACTTTTCCGGCTAATATCTTTCTTTCTTCCCTCTTTCTATTCGATTTATTCTTTCGAATATTCCGTTCCTTCTATCGAGTATCATCTCTTATAAATAAATTATTAGAAGCTTTAGTTAGAAATTTTAGGCATAGATAGTAGAGTTATTACCTTTACTATAGAATATTTGAAACTAAAAGCTTTTGGAAATGTTTAATAATTTCAAGTAGTTTTACCGTCAAGGAGTGTTGAGACTCGTTATTGGAGACGTTCGATAACTAGTTTGCTCATTTGTTGATGCGAAAATATATCTTTTAAAGTCTTTGACTTGGGACGTCGATGTTCTTAACAGCTGACGAGAACCTTCCGCCCCATTGACAAGACCCTGTATTTTTATTACAAATATATTTTAACAGTTTTGAAATAGACCTACATATATGTCACATTACTTCTTCTAAGTTTCGAGGACGAAACTTTTTAAAAGGAGGGGTGATTGTAACAACCCGAAAAGTACCCCATTTTTCTAGTAAAATTTCTTAAGGATACTTTCCAGCAAGGTTAAGTTTTTTTTAAAATAGAATTTATGTTTCGAGTCGTATTTTAAAATTCCGAGTTCGTATTTGGAATTTCTGAGAGATTTCATGAAAATCCCGTTTTTAGTCATCTTTGACTTTTCTTGACTTTTAAGTCGTCTTTGACTTTTCTTGACTTTTTAAAGTCGTCATTGACTGTTCTTGACTTTTAAGTCGTCATAAACTTTTCTTGACTTTTAAGTCATCTTTGACTTTTCTTGACTTTTAAGTCGACTTTGACTTTCGTTGACTTTTCCGACTCACCTCGTAAATTGAAAGACCGAAATTTTAATTTTGAAAAATAATAAATTTAATTTATTTTTATTAAGATTTATTTGAAGTTATGATAATTTAATATAATTATTTTGAATTTATTCGGAATAAAGAATAACTTTTACGGTTTAATCCCGAACATCATTTAACTATTCCCGAGTCATTTTAAATCCCGAAAGAAACCCGAAACCCGACTTTGGCATGAGTCACACGCCCCATGTCATCTTTTTCCACTCACTTTGGATATTTTCATTCTTTCGATTAAACTAATACGAATATCTAAGATATTTGTAACTTTATCGATCCGTCAACGAAAATTACGCAAATCGTTTACAAAACAGACCCGACTATCACCATACCACACGGCTCCTTTGCCCTCTAATAGGACTAGATATTTTCCTTTCTTTTGATTACAATAACATAATATCTAATTAATATCTAGATATTTCATTAAACTATTATTAAAACTAATAATATCTAATTAATTACCTTAATATAATTATAAAACCCGAGTCAATCCCGTAACAACAATTTCAAAACCCGACTCCATAATCCTTCTATATGTACACGGCTCACACCACACTTACTCACTAACTATCTTTTCATTTTACACTAAATCAACTTAAGATCTAATTAATACTTTCTTAAATCGTTCTTCATCGTTCTTCGTCGTTCTTCAACGTTCTTCGTCGTTCTTGAGCAAAATCGTCACACAACCTTCATTTCTTATTCGAATCCGTCCTAACTTATATTTCTAGAATCTCCTCTTCGCTCTCCATCTTCAAGTACGGTTTATTTTCAATTCCGACAAAATCATTTTCAACACTTTAATTATGGAAAATCAAGTTTTAATTCTAATAATGTTATTCTTGTCATTTTTTTATAGGGGAAGATTTTGAAGACGAGTTTGGTGACTCGTATATTTTGGGTGAAGATTAGTAGACGGGTTTTTCTTTACTTCTTATTTTGGTGCTACTTGATTTTGCTAGCTAAGGTAACGATTCCGAGTTACTCGACGAATTTAATGTTACATATGTTTTGACCTTTAGTTTTTGTTCATATTATTGTTACTTGCGGTTTTAGTTAGTGACATGCTAAGTAGTTGTTATTATTATGTTTTATGAATTTATAGCATGTTTGGTGTTCTTGACATATTGGTATGATTTATTTATAACCATGATTTTTGTATGATTGATGGTTAAATTGGTTGTTAAAATGGTTGTTGTTAATTAAAATCTTGTTAGAATTTATTTGGATTTGTGGTGGTGTTGGCCGTGGAAGTGGCCGTGTAAGGTGGTCTGAAAACCAACCCAAACCGGCCGGTTCAGGCCTGGTTCAGCCGGTTCAGGCCGGTCCAGCCAGGTCTGGATTTGGTCCGGGTATGGTCCTTGGGTCTTGTGTCGATACTTGATTGTTTTGTTGTTGTTTTGACGGGTTTTAAATATGTTAAGCATGCGGGAAATATTATGAAACGGTTTTTAGTAAAGTCGATCAAAAAGCCAAAACAGCCCAAACCAGGCCTGTGGGCCCAGTCCAGGCCCGTGTTAGGTCCGGCCCAAAACAGCCCATGAGTCACCTTTTTAGTCTTGTGACGGTTTTTGAGTTTAGTGTTAATTTATCGTGTTTTGTAATATTTAGCAAGTGGGGAATTTTAATAAGTAAATTATTTAATTAAAAGTATTTTTCATAATATTATAATTCCTCACATGTTAGAAATTATAATACGAGATTATAGTTTAATTTGATATCCTTTAAGTCATGCGGGTTTTTAGTAAGATTTAATAATTCACATGTTAGAAGTTTTAATAAAATAACATGTAATGAATATGATGATTTTTATGTTCAAGTCTATGTGGTAAAGACTCTGTTTCTAGCCGGTTTGACCAAACGGGTTTGGTCAAAATAAGATCTAGTCAGCCCCGTTTTGACTGATGACCCGTCGCGGGACTCGGGTCGGGGATTTGTCTTCAGGTAAGGTTTTATTTAATGAATGAATGAATGAGCCTTAGTAGATATGAGGCGATATGATATTTGAGTGTGATTTATAGGCAATTAGTCACATGATAGGATGTTTTTCCCGTGACTGTTTAATTATATGGTTGGTGTCGTGTTGACTAAGTACCCATAGAGAATTATGAGTATATGGCGTCTTGACCATTCTAATTCTAAATGAGTATCTTGGACCATGACATTGATAGGCATTACTGTTTAACGAGCATCTAGTTCACCGCTTGATAGCTTTTGTGTCACGGCCTGGGGGTCTTATCTCCAAGTCGGGGCATGGCATCCTAAGAGTTCCGCTTTGGGAAGGGAGTCAGCTTAAGTACTAGCCATCTCTGCTTAGGGGGTCGCCTAGTAGAGTTTCTCATAGACGGTTATGTCATGGGACGGGGAATGGAATAGCTGTTGTCGCTAGGTCTGATCAGTCTAGGACTAGGATGTTTTCCTACCGTGTGGTATAGCCTCGAGTTACAGAAGTCTTCTATTGACTGTCCTAAGAACTTATGCCTGTTTCTAGACGGATTGGTCTTTCATGTTTGTATGATTCTATGAGTTTTAGAAGGTGAGATGCAAGCCGGCTAAGATTGATAGAGTTTGGATTACCGATTGTTAACTGATTCACATGATTACGTGTTGATTAGGGTTTGAGTGTATCATGGCCATGTTAACGGTAACCTCTGAGCTAGCATACCAGCTTCCCTACCTCGTGTTATAGTTTATTATCGGATTCACATGATAGCTTTCATATGCTAGGTTATATGTTAGTTAATTGTTTCATAACATGAAAAGCATATCATATATGTTAAGGTTTTGTATTTCCATATACATTGCTTTTATGTTATTCATGTTTAATTAAACTCGACATTTCGTGGCTGGGAGAACTCGGAGTTACTCCCCACTGACTGTGGCTTCCGTGTTTATATTTAATGCGGTTGGCAGGTTTGTGATGCATACATTGGGTACATTGACGAGCTAGCGAGCGAAGTATTTACCTTGGACCTATATTCGGTTCTTAGATTGTATATTATTATACACTCTTTTATTTCCGTATTTATACGGGAGATATGTCTCCCGTCTTGTATATTTATTTTGTATAATATTATTTCCTTTTTGTTGAACCTTTTTATTTCAGACACCTTCGTTATGTATTTTCATCTTTTATGTATTTAAATTATTTTTTTTCTTTCCGCAAATTTGAGGGTGTCACATACCGAGTATTAGATTATAAAATAAGGATTAGTAGTTTCGCTTCCGCAATAAGTTGAACTTGATTTAAGAATAGTTTAAGGTTATGTTCTTTAAGTTGTTTGAGTTTGAAACAATGTAAGCATTACTTTTTTTTGCGGTCCAATGTTATTTTATTAGAAACTTGATTTATTGTTGGATATCGTTACTTTATTTGAAGTAACACCGCTAACATGTCCAGTTTCCGAGGAAAAGGTTTAAAATATCGGAGGTTGGAAATTGGGGGTGTTATATATGGTATTAGAGCGGGTTTAGTAGGTGATTATATTTTTATATCTCTTCACCGCTCGTGAGTCGACCGACCTTAGAAAAATTTTCAAAAAAAGAAAAACTATTGAATATATAAATAAAAAAGCGTACCACATATGAGATGAGTGTGGGTGGGTGTGGGGACGTTAAATTTATTGATATTAGTGGAACGATATTGTTCTTGTCGTGCACACAAGAACACTAGCATTCCAGAGTAAGGACAAGATTAAAATAAAATCATACGTTGATAATTGCAGAACCAGTCATTAGACGTCTCCAATAACAAGTTCTAGCATCCAACCAAACGCAAAATCCAGAATAAGAGTAATATAAATCCATTTTCGAAAAATGAAAGTAGAAAATTCATTTCTAAGATTTTTTTTAAAAGAATAAATTCGAAACCCATCGTGAAAATTTGAAAATTTTCTCAATTCGCAAACTCAAGACAACCAAATATTGCACACACATAAAAGTAACTTTAGCATCAAACTCACAGTCATGGTAATAAAGATAAACACAACGGGTAAAATGAAACAAAAGGCATATCGAAATGAATATGATCGTGATCAAGGACTAAGTCCTAAGAGCAACCATTAGATAGAAGGCCAGCTAGAAGGGCAATGACAGATGAAAGATAAACAAAGATAAGTTTTATTCCCGAAAGAGAGCATGATAAGATAGATAAGAGGGAAATGAACAGCAAAGATTTCGCTCAAAGCGGGAGAAAGCCTAAAAACTGAGAAAGATATTAAACACTCCACTCAAATACCAAAGTCATCATGGTCAACTTCTCGGGCATTTTCGCCAAAACTAAATTATAGCCACATCATTCTAAGGGCTTATTCATTTAACATCACAAACATCGCTAATAAGCTAGTCCTCAAGAGAATGTAACTCATCTCGGTCATACCTTAATCACTTCTAATCCTTAGATCCAACAAAATTCTTGACAATCACCTGGTCAATCTACGAACCCAAATATCTAGTATCCAACTAGCATCAACTAAGGTCTATCGACAAGGGAAAAATCGACAATAATTAATCCAGATGAAAGGTCCTTTAACATGCTCTATTATCTTTAGTTCAATCATAATTCTACCTGAAACCACCAGCATAAGTAATCGCATCTGGTGTGACAACCCTCGCGATCGCGGAAATAAAACTTAAAAAGCATGCGATTTACATAGCGGAAAATGCGGTATTTTTGAAACTTTTTACATGCCAAAATAAAAGTACAAGGAATGTCAAATAAATACAAGCTAAAGTATAGTATACTAAAAAGAGACATAGTCTCTCAAAACGTTATCAAATATCAAAGTTGTTTAGCAAAAATAGCTAAGAAACGTCTAGGGGTGAATTGTCGAGGCCAACGCCCGCTAGCTCACACATGAACCCAAAAACAAGCAAAATCCATCCAAGCAAGTTTTTCATCCATGAAAACATGAACGCCACAGTCAGTAGGGAGTAACTCCGGGTTCTCCCAGCCATATTACAAATAACATACTTAAACGGTAATACAAAGTAGAAGCATACATATATATATATATATATAATAGAATTAGCATCCGGTGAGAACCACTAAGATAATGAGAACCGTGAGAACTCCGTCTTATAAAATTTATTTTTTAAAACTAACAATATATTTGGATTTGGCGTAGAATATTACGGCTAGATAACATATTTCTTGGCCGAAAATTTATAAGCTATTGACGAAAATTGCGTCGAAATAGATTTTACTCTTTTTAATGCACCTAGTAGTCAGTTTCATGTATCTAACAACTTTCATGCACCTAGTACTCATTTTCATGCATCTAGAGCTAGTTATTTTCATGCACCTAGTAATTGTTTTCATGCATGTAACAATTTTCATGCACCTACTGCTCGTTTTTATGCATTTAGAGTAGTTTTAGCTTATCTAAGTGCATTTATGTACATTAAGTGCATATTTTTTAATATAATCAATAAATTTTGTTTACTTACTGCAAATATTTTGATTGAATAAACTAAACTAATTGTAAATGATCCATCAAAACTTTCGAAACGAGATATGGTGGAGATTTAGTGAGAGTTCTCACGGTTCTCATTATGTTAGTGGTTCTCACCGGATCATGACCCTATATATACATCTGAATTACAAGTAAGAATTTCAATATATATAAAGATATAGGCGTATGACGTACAAAATTGTAAGCATCAGAATATAGACAAACTCGGGGAAGACACCCTTAGGCAACTATAAACTCACTAGGGCTTGCATCTCACCGTTAGTGGCATATACTTAATAAGATAGAGACTCGACATATAAACCACGCCAAGTCATCCAACGGTCACAAATAATCAACATATAACCATCCTTCCAAACGTACGAATACGATGACAACATCTCTCACGGTTAATGACACGCACTAGCACCATGTACATAGCAAGTATGATCAATTTGCATCCACGGGATAAACATTTCCCTGAACGCATACACGATTAACATTTCGTATATGTAGACTCAATTCCTCCTGGTAGGACGACGATAATAATATGGTCCTAGTCTAAACCTTGCCCGACTCTCGGAATAAACAAGTTCCGATTCGACATGCGATAAACATTTCGCATCCAAGACTCGGTCAAACATAGAAGCCGAGTACCCCAAATTCGGTCAACCTTCACGAAAGAGGCGGAAAGAGCACAAGCATCATAAACAAGCGGTACGCTACATGCAATGACATCACCTCGCAAGTATACGACATTTGACGGCCAGGTCGATCAACGCAATGCGTTCGCCTCCCAACAACGTGGTCATATCCCCACTAAAACATGCATTCAAGCATTCAGGATACATCTCCTCGTTCCGATATTCCAGTCTAATGAGCGAGGAGGTATAGCCGGGGAATGAGAGTTCATATCACTTAACAATTAGTGCTCAAATCATAACATAGGTAAAACCGACTCAAAAGGGGATACAATATCATATATTATAAACATGAATATTTAATGCTATTACTTAAATTTATACGATAAACGAACCATACAAACTATTATAAATGAAAGTATAAGAAAATAAATGAAGAAGAATTACAGCGGGGTGCCAGCCGGTCAAGGGACCGGCCGCCGGCTACCTGGCTGGCACTTCAGCATCAAACGTAAAACATCTAAAATACAGGGGAGTCCCAGCCGGTCATGGGGACCGGCAGCCCGTCAGCCGGCGGGGATTACACAACACCAAGAAATCTCGAAAAAGTCAGTCATGTTCCCAGCCGGTCAACCGGCTGGGACCACATTCACCCGTGAATCAACATGCTTCACCAAAAATCATCAATTATCATTAACAACTATCAACAAACATTAACTATCATCAACAAGCATCAACAATTATCAACAAACAACAACCATCATCAACAAACACAAATCCTATAAATACTCATCCTATTCTAAATACATTTACTAACATCAAAAACACATTAAATCACGTATTGATATCGAGTAACCCTTCACCGTTACCTTTTTGCGTCTTCAATCTTCGTCTAGGTCCTCCTCCACTACGTAGTAATCTTTGTCGAGGTCTTGAAGGTCTCCACCTACAATTAGACAACAAAAGATGAATAAAATTCATCTTTGAGAAAGACGGATAAATTGAAAATGAGAAAGACAATAATTTTAGTACCAAATAAGATAGAGGACGATAAGAGGGGAAGATTATGACGAAAATTATAGGATTTGAGTGAGTAATGAAGGAGTAGTGATGATCTTGAGCTTGATCAAAAATGGGGTTTAGGGTTTTGGTTACTTGTTGAGGAAGAAGAAGTAAGTGGAAAAAAAATGAGGGAGATAGGGTTTATAAGGTGAGTGGAGAATTATGGGAGAAAAAGCCCAAAAGTGCCTTAAGGCGTAACTCACACGGAATTTCGAGTAAAGTCCGAATACGAACTCGGATTTTATAAATTAGACTCAGGAAACTAAGTTCTAGACTAAATCTAAAATTACGCTGAAAATTATCCGTATAATATTTTTAATATAAAAATAGGGTACATTTGCGGGTGTTACAATCACCCCACCTTTTAAAACGTTTCGCCCTCGAAACTTGAGCGAAAGAAAGATACCTTAATCGAATAGGCTTGGATATTTAATACGCATAGCAGCTCCCGGTTCCCTCGTCTCTTCTTCAACATTAGCACATCTTCACAAAATTTTCACTAAAGGCACCACTTTACTTCTCAACTTTTTGTCCTTGCGATCTAGAATGCGGATTGGCTTCTCTTCAAAAGACAAATTCGGTTCGAGCTCGGGAATTTCGGCTTGAAAAACATGGCTTGGGTCACTAATGTACTTACTCAATTGAGAAACATGGAAGACGTCATGAACTTTGTTCAAATTCGGGGGCAAGTCCAACTTGTACGCTACGACACCAATTCTTTTCACAATATCAAAGGGTCCAATGTATTTTGGGCTCAATTTACCCTTTACACCAAACTGTTTAACACCCTTCATCGGAGATACTTTCAAGAACACTTGATCTCCAACTTCAAATTCCAACGGTCTTCTTCGGACATCGGCATATGATTTTTGTCGCTCTTGAGCAGCTTTCATTCTATCATGAATGACCTTCACTTGATCAATGGTTTCAACAAGAACATCGGGACCTAAGTCACGAACATCACTCGAATCATTCCAAAAAATAGGACTTCGGCACTTTCTTCCATAGAGAGCTTCTTAAGGAGCCATCTTGATCGAGGCATGATAACTATTGTTGTAAGAAAACTCCACCAACGGTAGACTCTTTTCCCAACTAGATTGGAAGTCGAGAGCATAAGCCCTAAGCAAGTCTTCTAAAGTCTGGATAGTCCTCTCGGTCTGACCATCGGTAGCGGCATGAAACGCGGTACTCATTAACAACTTAATACCCATGGCTTCTTTTAAGGCCTCCCAAAATCTTGAACAAAACCTCGGGTCTCGGTCGGATATGATCTCCTTGGGAACACCATGATATCTGACGATCTCATCAACATATGCTTTGGCTAGTCAATCTAAACTCCAAGTCTCTTTGATCGGAATGAATCTGGCACTCTTGGTCAAACGCTCAACAATAATCCAAACGACATCTTTACTTCCAACTGTCCTTGGCAAAGCCATGACAAAATCCATAGAAATAGATTCTCACTTCCATAGTGGAATATCCAAAGGTTGTAGCAATCCACCGGGCCTCTTGTGTTCAGTTATCACTTGTTGGCAAGTAAGACATCTTCCAACATAGGACACAACATCACCTTTCAAATTCGGCCACCAAAATTGTTGCTTCAAGTCTTTATACATCTTATCACCTCCGGGGTGGATAGAGTAAGGAGAAAGATGAGCTTCATCAAGAATTCGTTTCCTTAAGTCAAGAGCATTAGGCACGAACACTCAGTCATGGAGTTGAAGGACACCCTTGTCATCGATTTTGAAGTCTTTTGCTTTTCCTTCTAGAAGTTTGGCTTGAATTGACTTGTAGTAGGATCATCAACTTGGCTTTCACGAATTTCGCAGAGAAGAACGGGTTCTGCAACCATGGCACCAACATAATCAAATCCACGTACCACGAACTCCAACTTCAACTTTCAAAACTCGGCACAAAGATCATCGGGTAGTACCCACATAGCATTCAAGGCATGAGAAGATTTCCTACTAAGAGCATCGGAAACAACATTAGCCTTCCCTTCATGGTATAGCAACTCAAAATCATAGTCATTAACCAATTCCAACCATCTTCTTTGTCTCATATTCAACTCCTTTTGAGTAAATATGTACTTCAAAGTTTTGTGATCGGTAAATATGCGACAATGAACACCAATAAGATAGTGTCTCCACACTTTCAAGGCATGAACCACAGCGGCTAATTCCAAATCATAAGTAGGGTAGTTCACTTCATGAACTCTCAACTGTCTGGAGGCATAAGCAACCACTTTCCTACTTTGCATAAGTACACAACTCAATCCCATCTTGGAAACATCACAATAAACATCAAAGTCTACACCATCTTCAGGTAAAGTCAACATCGGGGCGGTATTCAACCTTTTCTTTAACTCTTGAAAACCGGCTTCACAAGCTTCATTCCATACGAACTTGGTTTCCTTCTTCAACAATTGAGTCATCGGTCTCGCAAGCTTTGAGAAATATTTGACAAAACGACCGTAGTAACCAGCTAAACCAAGAAAATTTCAGACCTTTCTAACATCGGTTGGACTCTTCCAATCAACCACGGCTTCAATCTTAGAAGGGTCTACCATCACACCTTCTTTAGAGATTACATGTCCAAGAAAGGACACCATAGGTAACCAAAATTCACTGTAACACCCGCAAATGTACCCTATTTTTATAGTAAAAATATTATACGGATACTTTTAAGCGAATTTTAGTTTTAGTCTAGAATTAAATTTCCCGTATCTATTTTAGAAAATCCGAGTTCGTTTTTGTACTTTACGCGAGATTTCGAGTAATTTACGTCTTAAGGCGTTTTTGGGCTTTTTCTCATGTTTTTCACTTACTCCCTCATACTCACCCTTAACCCTAACTCACCCTCATTCAACATCTTCTTCTTCCTCACCAAGTAAACACCAAAACCCTAACCTCCATACTTGCTCAAACTTATAATCGACACTACTCTTTCAATTCTCGCTCAAATTCACTAAATTTCGTCTTATTCTTTCCCTCTCATCGTCCTCTATCCTTATTGGTAATAAAATTACCGTCTTTCTCGCTTTTCAATTTATCCGTCTTTCTCAAAGGTGAATTATATTCATCTTTTATTGTCTAATCGTAGGTGGTGACCTTCAAGACCTCGACAAAGATTACTACTTAATAGAGGAGGACCTAGACGTCGAGTGAAGACGCGAAAAGGTAACGGTGAAGGGTTTCTCGATATCATTACGTATTTTAATGTGTTTTCTATGTTAGTAATCGTATTTGGAATAGGATTAGTATTCATAGAACTAGTGTTGTTGATGATGAGTGTTGCTTGTTGATGATTGTTGATGATAATTAATGATTATTGATAGTTGATAGTAGTTATTTATGATAATTGAAAATGGATGATTGAAGTGTTGTTGTTCTCGGGTGAATGTGTTCCCAGCCGGGTACCCGGCCGCCGGTCCCCCTGACCGGCTGGGAACACGCTGTATTTTTGTTTGTTGATGATGTCTCAGCCGGGTGTCCGGCCGCCGGTCCCCCTGACCGGCTGGGACTCACTGCACTGACCCATTTTCGTAAAATGATCATATCTCCTTCGTTACTTGCTTATTTTGGGCTTGCAACCTACCGTTGGAACCGTACGATGATAAGCTATCACCTCCATTTGAAATTTCTGCATTTGCATGTGAATAACTCTAGTTATGACCGTTTGAAGTGGACCCTTGTTTTAATAGTTTCCAAAATTGTTGTTTTGAGATGAGATCTATGTTTCTAATTTATTATGCTTCATAAACTTGTTCTAATGCTTATGTTTCATGTATTGATTCATTTATATCATAGTTAAATTTATATAATTCCCTATTCTCATGTTTTGTGACGATTTTTCATATATCCCACCTTGAGTCGGTTTTTACACATGTTACGGTTTGAGCACTAATTTCCTATGTGCTTTGTACTTTCATTCCCTTTGCTACCTCCACGTTCGTAAGGCTGGAATGTCGGAACGGGGAGCGTATCCTTACTACTTAATTGCATGTGTTTGTGGGCATATGACGACGTTGTTGGGAGGCGAACGCTTTGCGTTGATCGACCCGGCCGTCAAATGTTATATACTTGCGAGGTGGTGTCTTTGCATGTAGCGTACCGCTTGTTATGATGCTTGTGCTCTTTTCCGCCTCTTTCGTAAAGGTTGACCGAATTTGGGGTACTCGGCGTCTATGATTGACCGAGTCTTGGATGCGAAATGTCATCGCTTGTCGAATCGGAAAATGGTTTATTCCGAGAGTCTGGCCAGGTTTAGACTAGGACCGGGTATTTATATCGTCATCCTACCAGGAGGAAATTAGTCTACATATACGAAATGTCATTGTGTATGCGTTCAGGGAAATGTTTATCCCGTGGATGCGATTTTAATCATTCTTGCCATGTACACGGTGCTAGTGCGTGTCATTTACCGTGAGAGATGTCGTCAACGTATTGTACGTTTGAATGGAAGATTATATGATTGATTATTTTTGGTCATTGGATGACTTGGCATGGTTTGTTTGTCGAGTCTTAATCTTATCAAACTTATGCCGCTAACGGTGAGATGCAAGCCCTAGTGAGTATGTGGTTGCCTAAGAGTGTCTTTCCCGAGTCTACTTATAATCTGATGCGTACAGTTCATATGTAAAGTTCTATCTTATCAAGTATATGCCGCTAACGGTGAGATGCAAGCCCTAGCGAGTATGTAGTTGCCTAAGGGTGTCTTCCCCGAGTTTGTCTATAATCTGATGGTTACAGTTTAGTACTTCATGTACTCTTATCTTTATATATTTAATTGCCTATTTATCCTTATCGTATTTCACATGTATATTTATATATGCATGCTTCTACTTTTGTATTTCCGTTTATGTACGTTTAATGTGATATGGCTGGGAGAACCCGGAGTTACTCCCCACTGACCGTGGCGTTCATGTTTTTCATGGATGAACAGGTTGTTTGATTGGATGGCTTTTTGCTTGTGGTATTTTGGGTTCGGGTGTGAGCTAGCGGGCGTTGGCCTGGATGAATCACCTCTAGACGTTAATTAGCTAGTTTGCTAATCACTTTGATATTGGATAACATTTTGAGAGACTACGTCTCTTGTAGTATTTTACACTTGGTTTGTAATTATTGACATTCCTCGTATCTTTCTATTTGCATGTAAAAAGTTTTAAAAACATCGTATCTTCCGCTATATAAATCACATGCTTGTTATGTTTTATTTCCGCATTCGCGAGGGATGTCACAGTTGGTATCAGAGCTTTAATGCTCCCGACGCACACACGTGGACCCTAAACTTAAACTACTTGACCTTGAAATAATAAATGAGAGATGGGTAGAAATTAAGGACTTTACTTGGTAGTCTTTGGTGTACTTGATGTATGTTAGTATCTAACTTGTTTGTTGATTGTGTTGTGTGATGTTATGTTTGTTTGTATCTACCATCTTGAGATGGATCATGTGTTACCTAGAAGATTTATCCTCTACCGAAGATCGAAGATTGACAAGCCTAAGTGAAGTGTATTTCTTCCTCATCGATGATTTCTCTCGTCCTTAATGTATCATGCTTCTTTCCTTCTATCTAAGTGCTTCTTTATCAGCTAAGTTCTTTTCCCCTTGGAAGTTACTCTTGTTACTTTCCTCCTCCTTATCAATTTGTACATTCAACTTCCTCATGTGACCTTTTGTGGACACCATCCCCTTTTGTTTGTGGCATATTGTACTTGGTCGGAAGAATTTTGAACTTTGTGGGATGTTAGTGTCGGTTAGAATGAATTTGGGATTTGAGGTAAATGGTGTGGATCTAAGTTCACCCAATATTAATGATTGGTTGTATCTCTGAGGAAAGGTAGTAAGATAAGTTAGATGATTTTAATGCTTGATGCTTGCCATGACTAATGTGTGGATAGTTCATGATATTTGATGGTGTAAGGTTGAATGAGTTGTCTAAGACTTCTTAACCCATTAGCGATTTAATCTTTTGAATTTAGGAGTTTGAATGATGCCTTTAGATGTGAAATGCCATTGAGACTAAGTGACTTCCTATGATTTCCGAGTGTGTATTCTTGGGTATATGATTGTGGAAAAGTGCTTGGCTATAATTATTGGATTTAAAAATATGATCTTATATCATGGTGTCGGAGACTTGGTTGAGGTAGTAAGTCGTCGTGATAGATTGAACCATGTTACTTAAGGATTATGGACATGAGTGGAATCTGATTAGATAGGCTTTGTCGGTGATGCTTTATGATGTTGATAATGACATTTTGTTCGGTGTTCTACCGTGTGGGCCATCGGAGTTGAAAAGAGATTAGTATGAAGAATTCCTTGTTAGTCCTTCGGTTTTGAAACCTTTGAGAATGTGTCAAATTTTGGAGTTGAGAGAATGTTACTATGCTTGAGTTGCAATTCCGCAATTGGGAATCTGTGTTATATGAAAGGGCGGATGAATTGGGTTGTAATCGATTTGTTACATCTAGGTGTACCTTACTTTGATGATTTGTGGTACGATGGTCCCTTGTAAGAGACCTTTGTTATCGGGATGAGTTGCTTTGCTATCACCCTGAGTCTAAAAGGAGAAATTTTGTGGATTAAACTTTAAACCTTTACTCGTACTATTATTCTTTTCCATTTCCTTTCATGCAAGTTCCTACTAAACCTGATTCCTAGGAAAATGTTTTCTCTTATCTTTTCCTTTGCTTGGCTATCTTCATAGCTATATTTATCCAATTTATAGCTTTTGGCTCCCTACCTCTAGCGTTCTTCTAATTTCCGTCCCATCTTATCGCGTTCGTGTTTCCCTCGAAATTTCCTATCGCTTCCAGTTTTATGGTGACATTGTCTTCCCTCTGGTGGGATAATTGGGTTGTTAGCTAGCTTCGTGTTGATTTTGACCAAGAATAGGATTGAGATTTAAACCTTAGGATGAATTTGTTGGTGGTATTGTACTCTCTTGATGGCTTCATTTATTGAGCTTGCTATTGTAGTGCTATTTTGGGAATCGAGTTGAGCGTGATAATAGTTCGTTGTTGTTGGGTATTATATCAGTTGCTTGGGATATCATTTGGGAATTTGATGTCTTTAATTGGTGGATTCTAAAAAAGACTTTGCTTTAGCGTAATTAAGCCGGTAACCAAAGTTTGAGGAGTATTGTCATAAATGAAAATTGATTCATTTCGAGTTTTAGATGAACTAGATAATTTGAATGGTTGTCTGATTGCCAAGTGATTGGCCATTTGTGGTTTGGAATTAGTAATTTTCTTTCATTCTTAAGGAATCATAGTTTGAGATTGAGAAATGTTCGTTGCAAGCTTTGGATAGTGAGTGCTCAGTTGTTATGGATTATAGACTTAGAATGGTGAACCCATTTATCTTGAGGATTAGTAACCACCATAGTTTGCTAATGTGACTATTTATATTTGAGGCTTCGAGCGTAATAATGATCGAATTAAGGATGTTATGGCGTATTAAAGATTTACTATAATCAATAATGGATTGTGGATTTTTCCTTGTCGTGAGATCAAGGATGAGGCTAGTTGGATCTTAGATAATTATGTTTGTTGCTTTGATTGTGATTGTTGTAAATAATCTTTATGGAGTTTGGCGATTTAGGATGGTTAAGGTGTAATTGAGGTAAATTACATTCTCTTGAGGACTAGTTTATTAGTAGAGTTAGTAATGTCAAATTCTTGTAGATCTTCATGCCGACTTCATCGTGATCTTCCTATCCCTAAGTTTTCGATTTGTTTCGTTTTTGCGTGTTTTGTGTATATTTTGTTACCCTGAATTGTGTGTGAGATGTGCGAGTCGCTCTATGTACGTGTAATGTCTTCTTATTTTGTTTTATCTTTGAGAAAACCTTCAAATTTTCCTATTGTATTTCTAATTTAACGTTCAAAGAAGTCTAAAGATGGTTTGTGTGCCCTCTTTTTGGAGAAAATGGATTTCTTTTGCTTTTATATATGGATTTTGCGTTTGGTTGGATGTTTGGACTTGTTATTGGAGACGTCTGGTGACTAGTCCTGCACTTACTAACGTTTGTTTTAATTTTCGATTTCACTATTTCGACAATGATTTGATTTGGATAACTAGAGTACTCGTTTGCGACGGGCACTCTTGTGATTCGTAAATAAAGTTTCGCACTTATGAAAAATTTCCTTAAACCGTTTTCGAGAAGAACCTCGTTTCTTAAATGTTTCCCTTGTAAAAGCTTTCGTATTAATTTTTAAAACCGATTCTTGTCCTTGATACTTTTATTTTCTAGCCACAAGTTTCGAGGACGAAACTTTTTAAAAGGTGAGGTGATTGTAACACCCGCAAATGTACCATATTTTTATAGTTAAAATATTATACGGATACTTTTCAACAAATTTTAGTTTTAGTCTAGAACTAAATTTCCCGTATCTATTTTAGAAAATCCGAGTTCGTTTTTGGACTTTACGCGAGATTTCGAGTAAGTTACGTCTTAAGGCGTTTTTGGGCTTTTTCTCATGTTTTCCACTTACTCCCTCATACTCCCCCTTAACCCTAACTCATCCTCATTCAACATCTTCTTCTTCGTCACCAAGTAAACACAGAAACCCTAACCTCCATACTTGCTCAAACTTATAATCGACACTACTCTTTCAATTCTCGCTCAAATTCACTAAAGTTAGTCTTATGCTTTCCCTCTCATCGTCCTCTATCCTTATTGGTAATAAAATTACCGTCTTTCTCGCTTTTCAATTTATCCGTCTTTCTCAAAGGTGAATTATATTCATCTTTTATTGTCTAATCGTAGGTGGTGACCTTCAAGACCTCGACAAAGATTACTACTTAGTAGAGCAGGACCTAGACGTCGAGTGAAGACGCGAAAAGGTAACGGTGAAGGGTTACTCGATATCATTACGTGTTTTAATGTGTTTTCTATGTTAGTAATCGTATTTGGAATAGGATTAGTATTCATAGAACTTGTGTTGTTGATGATGAGTGTTGCTTGTTGATGATTGTTGATGATAATTAATGATTATTGATAGTTGATAGTGTTGAAACTAGTGTCCTCCACAATTAGTGTGATAACAGCTAAGATTCACAGGGTATACTTTGTATTATAATCAGTTGATTAACGTTTATCGATAACGGTTGGCTTGCTAGATAAGTTTGACGTTATTGTCATACAGATGGCGGTGATCAACTGATCCCTAAAAGTCACACCTAAAGGATGTGTTTGAGAGATGTGATTATTTGATAAAATAATCATATTGATGCCTTATTAAATGACTAAAAGGTTAGTCGATGTATTTGACTAAACGGTTAGTCAATGTGATGATGATACGATTATTTAATAACGATTAAATAATGTTAGCTGGTAGTTGAATATAAAATGTTATATTTAATCAATGTATATAATGTAGATCTAAACTAAATGTAAACTGTTATATTTAAGTTGGCGGATATGTATTACACGATATTATTATAGTGTATTGGTCCGGCATTACTCCGTTTATGTGACGGTCCATTACTAGTAATAATTAGAATACATATTACATTATATATATATATAAAATAATATATGCTAACTACCTAATATAGGTTGAGATAAATAAGGAAACTAGGGTTTTGTTTTTCCAAGCTTTCCTCTTGAATCTCACGGCACATGTGAGATAAAAAGGAGAAAAAAAATAAAACCCTAATCACTCAAAAAAAATCTCACGGCACACACAAGGGTGAAAGGAGGAGAAAAATTCTGATTTTTGACTCTCTCATTCATCTTCATATTCATCATCAATATACACAAAATTAAAAGTAATTTTTGGGTATTCGTTCTAGCACGACGAAGGCATTTCTTGAACCATCTTGGGTGTAACGATTAGGAGAATACCTACTTTGGTATTTGTTCTTAGGCCTTTTACTAGGAACGAAGGTTATTTCTTAATCTCTTGTTTTATTATGCAATTTCATTTATGACTAGAAATTCATATAGTTATAATTTCATTATAATCCGAAAAATTTAAAGGGAAGTATACCGATATTTTCCACAGATAGTAGTTATTTATGATAATTGAAAATGGATGATTGAAGTGTTGTTGTTCTCGGGTGAATATGTTCCCAGGCGGGTACCCGGCCGCCGGTCCCCCTTGACCGGCTGGGAACACGCTGTATTTTTTTTGTTGATGATGTCCCAGCCGGAAGCCCGGCCGCCGGTCCCCCTGACCGGCTGGGACTCACTATACTGACCCATTTTCGTAAACTGATCATATCTCCTTCATTACTTGCTTGATTTGGGCTTGTGACCTACCGTTGGAACCGTACGAGGATAAGCTATCACCTCCATTTAGAATTTCTACATTATAATGTCTAGAACTCTAGTTATTACCGTTTTGAAGTGGACCCTTGTTTTAATAGTTTCCAAACTTGTTGTTTTGAGATGAGATCTATGTTTCTTATTTATTATGCTTCATAAACTTGTTCTAATGCTTATGTATCATGTATTGATTCATTTTTATCATAGTTAAATTTATATAATTTCCTATTCTCATGTTTTGTGACGGTTTTTCATATATCCCACCTTGAGTCGGTTTTTACACATGTTACGGTTTGAGCACTAATTTCCTATGTGCTTTGTACTCTCATTCCCTTGGCTACCTCCACATTCGTAAGGCTGGAATGTCGGAATGGGGAGCGTATCCTTACTGCTTAATTGCATGTGTTAGTGGGCATATGACGACGTTGTTGGGAGGCGAACGCTTTGCGTTGATCGACCCGGCCGTCAAATGTTGTATACTTGCGCGGTGGTGTCATTGCATGTAGCGTACCGCTTGTTATGATGCTTGTGCTCTTTTCCGCCTCTTTCGTGAAGGTTGACCGAATTTGGGGTACTCGGCGTCTATGATTGACCGAGTCTTGGATGCGAAATGTCATCGCTTGTCGAATCGGAAAATGGTTTATTCCGAGAGTCTGGCCAGGTTTAGACTAGGACCGAGTATTTATATCGTCGTCCTACCAGGAGGAAATTAGTCTACATATACGAAATGTCATCGTGTATGCGTTCAGGGAAATGTTTATCCCGTGGATGCGATTTTAATCATTCTTGCCATGTACACGGTGCTAGTGCGTGTCATTTACCGTGAGAGATGTCGTCAACGTATTGTACGTTTGAATGGAAGATTATATGATTGATTATTTGTGGTCATTGGATGACTTGGCATGGTTTGTTTGTCGAGTCTCAATCTTATCAAACTTATGCCGCTAACGGTGAGATGCAAGCCCTAGTGAGTATATGGTTGCCTAAGAGTGTCTTTCCCGAGTCTAGTTATAATCTGATGCGTACAGTGATGCTTGTGCTAACGGTGAGATGCAAGCCCTAGCGAGTATGTAGTTGCCTAAGGGTGTTTTCCCCGAGTTTGTCTATAATCTAATGGTTACGGTTTTGTACTTCATGTACTCTTATCTTTATATATTGAATTGCCTATTTATCCTTATCGTATTTCACATGTATATTTATATATGCATGCTTCTACTTTTGTATTTCCGTTTATGTACGTTGAATGTGATATGGCTGGGAGAACACGGAGTTACTCCCCACTGACTGTGGCGTTCATGTGTTTCATGGATGAACAAGTTGCTTGATTGGATGGCTTTTTGTTTGTGGTATTTTGGGTTCGGGTGTGAGCTAGCGGGCATTGGCCTAGATGAATCACCTTTAGACGTTAATTAGCTAGTTTGCTAATCACTTTGATATTGGATAACATTTTGAGAGACTACGTCTCTTGTAGTATTTTATACTTGGTTTGTAATTATTGACAATCCTCGTATCTTTCTATTTGCATGTAAAAAGTTTTAAAAACATCGTATCTTCCGCTATATAAATCACATGTTTGTTATGTTTTATTTCCGCATTCGCGAGGGTTGTCACATTCACACTTGGAGAATTCGGCAAACCACTTTTGACGACGAAGGACACTCAAAATGGTCCTAAGATGAATAGCATGCTCTTCTTCGGTCTTGGAGAAAATAAGGATTTCGTCGATGAAAACCACAACACACTTGTCAAGATACTCACTAAAAGTGCGGTTCATTTGATCCATGAAAATAGCGGGGGCATTAGTCAATCCAAATGGCATCACCTTGAACTCACAGTGACCATATCTTGTACTAAAAGCTGTCTTTGGTATATCGGCATCACGAACGGGAATTTGATGATATCCGGATCTCAAATCAATCTTGGAAAAAGTAGAAGCACCCTTTAGTTGATCGAACAAATCTTCAATTCTTGGCAAAGGATACTTATTCGTGATCGTAATTCGGTTCAACTCACGGTAGTCAATACAAAGTCTCATGGAACCATCTTTCTTCTTCGCAAAGAGAACGAGAGCACCCCAAGGCGAGGCACATGTTCGAATGAAACCATTTTCAATCATATCATCAAGTTGCTTTCTTAACTGAGCCATAAGGTACGGAGCTTAAGCTATGGGTCCGGATCCGGGCACAAGATTAATGGAAAACTCAACATCACGCTCGGGAGGGATCCCGGGCAAGTCTTCGGGGAATACATCAACAAAATCACATACTTTAGGTACATCTTCAATCTTTGGTAAGGAGGTAGTAGTAGAAGTCGCAAAACACAAGAACGCTTGGTGACCCTTTCTTACCATACTCCCCAACTTCATTGCGGAAATCAATTGCACACCCATTCGGGAATAAGATCCCTTATAGGTTATTCTAACTCCTAAGGACTCTTTAAATAAATCTTTTGATCTCTACACTCGAACCTAGCATGGTACAACTCTAACCAATCTATACCTAGGATTACATCAAACTCTCCTAGAAGAAACTTAAGGAGATTAGCGAGAAAGATAGTACCCGCAATAGAGATAGGGACATTAGGATAAAGAGTAGAACATGAGATTATTTCTCCGGATGGTAAGGATATGGGAGTATCCTCACTAAAAGTAGGCTTGATAGATAATTTATCAACATAAGTCGAAGACACAAAGGACATGGATGCACCGGTGTCAAATAGAATAAGACACGGGTGCTCTAAGGTTGAGAACATACCCGTAATTATCTCCGCATGAGCATCGGCTTTGGCTCGGCTAAGAACATAGATAGATCCCTTGGGTTTGGCAATTAGAGGGGGCAACTTCCGATCGGGGCAATCATCGTAACGGTGACCCGTCTTTTGGCAAAAGAAGCAAACACAAGGTCGGTTGAAGCATCCTACACCGGGGTGGTGTGGTTGTCTACAACGGTTACATAAGAAACCTTGAGCTTGAGCTTGAGCTTGAGGAGGAGCATAAGGCCTATGAGCCACAATAGAAATAGTTCGGGGCGAGAAAGGAGTCCTTGCATTTGCATTTGGGGGAGGGTTGAATCTCCGCTTGTTAGCATAGGCATTGGAGGACGAGGGAGTAAACGACCTTTTCCCATTGAAGTTTGGCCTAGGTGCGAAGGAAGGAGGGGGACTCTTCATCATTGCTTCATCCTTGATGGTCTTCATGTTGTTCTCAGCCCAAAGCGCGTCATCATACAATTCTCCAAAAGAGGTAGAATTCCTTCTTAATTAGCTTTGGAGCAAAGCACTAAGCTTATTACGGTAGTAAAAAGCTCGGTCTTCATCATCCTTGATGAGCCTTGCTGCAAAGTGAGCAAGCTTGTTGAATTGAGTGGTGAAGTCTTGAGCCGTCAAGTCACCTTGCTTGAAATCAATCATTTCTTTGAGCCTTTGTTGCTTGAGCTCCTTGGGATAAAATCGGTCTTCAACAAGAGTCTTGAAACCTTCCCAATTGAAATCGACTTCAAGAGTAGCGGTGGGATTAGTAATCGCTCACCAATTGTCGGCTTCCCTCACAAGAAAGTGCTTAGCAATCCTCACTTTGTCCTCTTCACGGACTTGGTACAAGTCGAATTTCTTTCCATCTCTCGAAACCACTCCGAGAGCTCGGTTTGGTCCGGTTCTCCACCATACGGAGTGATCTTGCTCCTAGCAATTTGGCTAGCCACCCAAGCATAGCCTCCTTGGTGATTGTCTTCTCTAAGAGGAGGGACTAGGTTTTCTTGAGGATTGGCCGCATCTTGTTGATTGCGTAGGACTTAAGTAAGAGCCTCGAGAATGACATTCTCTACTAGTCGAGGTCTAACCATCTTCGTAAGAAACAAAAATAAAACAAGTTAATCCTAACACTTAGCATAAACAAAGAGACTACCAAGTAAAGTCCTTAATTTCTACCCATCTCTCATTTATTATTTCAAGGTCAAGTAATTTAAGTTTAAGGTTCACATGTGTGCGTCGGGAGCGTCATAAACTCTGATACCAACTGTGACAACCCTCGTGATAGCGGAAATAAAACTTAACAAGCATGCGATTTACATAGCAAAAAAATACGGTATTTTTTGATACTTTTTACATGGCAAAATAAAAGTACGAGGAATGTCAAATAAATACAAGCTAAAGTATAGTATACTACAAAGAGACGTAGTCTCTCAAAACGTTATCAAATATCAAAGTTGTTTAGCAATACTAGCTAAGAAACGTCTAGGGGTGAATCGTCGAGGCCATCGCCCGCTAGCTCACACCCGAACTCAAAAACAAGCAAAATCTATCCAAGCAACATGTTCATCCATGAAAACATGAACACCACAGTCAGTGGGGTGTAACTCCGGGTTCTCGCAGCCATATCACAAATAACATACTTAAACGGTAATACAAAGTAGAAGCATACATATATATATACATGTGAATTACAAGAAGTATAAATAAGCATTTCAGTATATATAAAGATATAGGCGTATGAGGTACAAAACTGTAAGCATCAAATTATAGACAAACTCAGGGAAGACACCCTTAGGCAACTATATACACACTAGGGCTTGCATCTCACCGTTAGCGGCATATACTTGATAACATAAAGACTCCGCATATAAACCACGCCAAGTCATCCAACAGTCACAAATGATCAACATATAACCATCCATCCAAACGTACGAATACGATGACAACATCTCTCATGGTTAATGACATGCACTAGCACCATGTACATAGCAATTATGATCAATTCAAATCCACGGGATAAACATTTCCCTGAACGCATACACGATTAACATTTCGTATATGTAGACTCAATTCCTCCTGGTAGGACGACGATAATAATACGGTCCTAGTCTAAACCTGGCCAGACTCGGTCAAACACAAAAGCCGAGTACCCCAAATTTGGTCAACCTTCACGAAAGAGGCGGAAAGAGCACAAGCATCATAAACAAGCGGTACGCTACATGCAATAACACCACCTCGCAAGTATACGACATTTGACGGCCGGGTCGATCAACGCAATGCGTTAGCCTCCCAACAACGTTGTCATATCCCCACTAAAACATGCATTCAAGCATTAAGGATACATCTCCTCGTTCCGACATTCCAGTCTAACGAGCGAGGAGGTATAGACGGGGAATGAGAGTTTATATCACTTAACAATTAGTGCTCAAATCATAACATAGGCAAAACCGACTCAAAATGGGACATATCAAAAACCGTCACAAAACATGTGATATAAGCGAATGGAATATCATATATTCTAAACATGAATATTTAATGCTATTACGTAAATTTATACGATAAACGAAGCATACAAACTATTATAAATGAAAGTATAAGAAAAGAAATGAAGAAGAATTACAGCGCGGTGCCAGCCAGTCAAGGGACCGGCCGCCAGCTACCCGGCTGGCACTTCAGCATCAAACGTAAAACATGGAAAATATAGGGGAGTCCCAGCCGGTCAGGGGGACCGGCAGCCGGTCGGCCGGCTGGGGATTACACAACACCAAGAAATCTCGAAAAAGTCAGCCATGTTCCCAGTCGGTCGGCTGACCGGCGTTCGATCGGCCGACTGGGACCACATTCACCCGTGAATCAACATGCTTCACCAAAAATCATCAATTATCATTAACAACTATCAACAAACATTAATTATCATCAACAAGCATCAACAATTATCAAAAAACAACAACCATCATCAACAAACACAAATCCTATGAATACTCATCCTATTCTAAATACATTTAGTATCAAAAACACATTAAATCACGTATTGATATCGAGTAACCCTTCACCGTTACCTTTTTGCGTCTTCAATCTTCGTCTAGGTCCTCCTCCACTAGGAAGTAATCTTTGTCGAGGTCTTGAAGGTCTCCACCTACAATTAGACAACAAAAGATGAATACAATTCATCTTTGAGAAAGACGGTAAATTGAAAATGAGAAAGACGGTAATTTTATTACCAAATAAGATAGAGGACGATAAGAGGGGAAGATTATGACAAAAATTAGAGAATTTGGGTGAGTAATGAAGGAGTAGTGATGATCTTGAGCTTGATCAAAAATGGGGTTTAGGGTTTTGGTTACTTGTTGAGGAAGAAGGAGTAAGTGAAAAAAGAATGAGGGAGATAAGGTTTATAAGGTGAGTGGAGAATTATGGGAGAAAAAGCCCAAAGGCGCCTTAAGGCGTAACCCACACGGAATTTTGAGTAAATTCCGAATACGAACTCGGATTTGCTAAATTAGACTCGGGAAACTAAGTTCTAGACTAAATCTAAAATTAAGCTGAAAAGTATCCGTATAATATTTTTAATATAAAAATAGGGTACATTTGCGGGTGTTACATCTGGGGAACCATATTTACTACCAACCACAAGGTGAATGAGGCTTACCATAATAATTCTCCGATTCAAATTACTTCAAAACTCATTATCTTAAACTTATAATGAAATTTCTCAACCTCAAACGTCAAACCACAATACCTCAAGAAAGAACAAGTACTAATTCCAAACCACATATATTGCCAAACACATAGCGATGAGACAACAAATCAAATCATCTAACTCATCAAAACTCAAAACGCGTCGGTCTCTTCTCTTATGAAAAGACTCGTCAAACTTTGGTCACAAATCCTAATTTCCGTAAAGCAAAGTCTCTTTTAGAATCTAAAGTTCAGAGACATCTAATTCCCAAATAGTCTTTAAGACAACTATTATAATAACCAACAACAACGAACTATTATCACGCTCCACTCGGTTCTCAAAATAACACTACAACATCAAGCTCAAAAATCTAGAACCACCAAGAGAGTATATTTCCACCAACACACTCTACCTAAGGTCTAACTCCAAATCTTATATATGGTCAAAATCAACACAAAATTAGCTCGATTAAACGGGTAGGTACCATATCCGAAGCATCCTAAAAAAAAAACCACTATCTCCTTACACCAGCTAATAAGGCAACTACCTCACAAAAGAATATGGAAAGCAATCACGAGATAAGGAACGCTAGGAACTCTCAACAAAGGATTGCGATAAGATATGAGGCTAAAATCAAGAAATTAAGTAGGTACTAGAGTTATGAAGGTAGCCAAGTAAAGGAAAAGATAAGAGAAAACATTTTCTTAAGGATCAAGTTTAGTAGAAACTTGGTTGAAAGGAAATGGTCAGAGATAATGGTACGAGTAAAGGTATATGGATAGAACCACAAAATTCCTCCTATCAAACTTAAGGCGATAGCAAAATCATTTTATTTCTCAAACAAATTAATCTCATAAGAGACCACCTTATCACAATTCATCAAAATAAGCTACACCTAAATTCGACAAATCGATTATTTTCCAATTCATCCATCCTTTCCCGTGACACGGATTCCCAAAAGCAGAATTGCACTCAACTAATAACATTCCTTTAGCTCAAATATTTAACACAACCTTGAAGGTTTCTTTAACTGAACGATTAACAAATACTCCTCTATACTCGGTCATTTTCAAGTCATATATTCTAAGGACTAAACAATATCAAAGTTCAATCACAAAATCCAACATCATCATCAATGTCCCAAAGCATGTCCATTATAGCTCGCCTAATTCAATATCATTCAAGTCTATAATCCTCAAGTAACATGGTTTAACCTACCATGACAACTTACTACTTCAAACGAGTCCCCGATACCATAAGATAAGATCATATCTTTAAATCCAAGAATTATAACCAAATGTTTTTTCACCAAGCCTATACCCACAAACACACAATAGGAAACCACAAGAGGTCACTTAGCCTCAAAAGTATTTCGCACCTCAAGCTATCATTCAAAGCTTCTCATTTACACCAATAGGACCTATCATAAGCATGATCTTCAAAACAATACTAAACCTCTAAGTCCAAGAGATTAAATTACTAATGAGTTAAGAAGCCCTAGCCAACTTATTCAACCTTACACCATCGAGTACCATGAACCATTTACACACAAGTCATGACAAGCATTTATACACTGCATCAAACTTATCTGACCATACTTTCATCAAGGATACAACAAATCAACACTATGGGGTGAACTTAGATCAACACCATTTTCCTCAAATCCCAAATTCATTCTAACCAACACTAATATTCCACAAAGTTCAAAACTCTTCCGACCAAGTCTAATATACCACAAACAAAATGATAGGGTATCAAAAAGGATCACAAGAGAAAGTTAAAGATACAAATGGTATAATGGAGGAATATAACAAGGGCAATTCCTAGGGATGGAGGAGAATGAAAGATAAAGGAGCACCAAGATAAAAGAAGAGAGCATGATACATTATGGACAAGAGAAATCATCGATGAGGAACAAATACACTTCAAATAGGCTCGTCAATCTTCAACCTTCGACAAAGGATACTCCTTCTTGCCAGCAAACAGTCTACCTCAAGATGGTAGATACAAACAAAGGTAACATAACTCAACACAATCAACAAACAAGTTAGAACATAACAAACATCAAGTACACTAAAGACTACCACCTTAGGTTCTTAAGTCTACCCATCTCTCATTCATTATTCATTGGTCAAGTTATTTACGGTTGGGGTGCACGAATGTGCGTCGGGAACGCTATAGCTCTGATACCAACTGTGACACCCCGCGATTTTGCAGTAAAGTAAACACATAGATTTTCAGCGGAAATATACGGGATTTTAAAAAACCTTTAAAAGCAAAACCGCGAATGTCACTATAGTACAAAACCAATACTTAATTTAATAAATCGTTTATACAAATTGTATCTTAAATAAATACAAGGGACATCGATCCCTTGATAAAACACAGTTAATATACTAAACTAACATACACTACACGCTAAGGGTAAATCGCCGCAAGAACAACGCTCGCTATCTCACTCGCCACAACCCCATGCAAATACAAACCTGCAACAAGTTCATTCTTAAAATTTAATGCCACAGTCAGTGGGGAATAACTCAGGGTTCTCCCAGTCATATCACATCAAAACGCACATAAACAAGCATGTAATCATGTGTCATCATGGAAACATATCTATCATGCCGGATGTGAGAATAACATTATGATAATGACAATCTACAAATAAAGAAAACCATCACCCATCATCATCATGCAATACAAGACTCGGAGAAGACTCCCCTTTGCAACCATATAAAACACTAAGGGCTTGCATCTCAGCATTAGCGACATATGCTTGAGAAGGGTTGGGACTCGACATACAAACCAATCATTGGCATCCAAATGAATCAAGTATACAATCCATCATATGATCAAACATAAGCATACACACTCTCACGGTAAATGACACGCACTAGCATCATGTACAATAGAAGGACAAGTCAAAGGAAGTCCACGGGTTAAGGCGTTTCCCTGAACCGCATACGATAAGGTGTTTCGTATACTCATGACCTAGACAAACATGTCCACGGGGTACGGCGTTCCCCTGAACCGTGTACAAGAAGGCGTTTCGCACACACAAGACTCTAATCCTCTCGGTAAGACGACGATAATAATACGGTCCTAGTCTAAACCTGACCAGACTCTCGGAATAAGACGTTTCCCGATTCGACATGTGGTATGACGTTCTACATCCAAGACTCGATCAACACATAGGACGTCAAGTACACTAAATTCGGCTAAACCACACGAAAGATGCGGAAAGAGATCTATAGTCAAAAGTCAAGCTAGTACGCTACATGCAATGACACCACCTCGCAAGGATACAACATTTGACGGCCGGGTCGATCAACGCATTGTGTTCACCTCCCAACAACGTCGTCATGTCCCCACTGAAACATGCATACAAGCATCAAGGATACACCCCATCGCTCCGACATTCCAGCCTAAAGAGGATAAGATGTAGCCGGGAAATGAGAGTTCAAAGCACTCAACAAGTAGTGCTCAAATCAAATACACAAGGTAGAACCGACTCAAGAGGGGACATATCAAAACCGTCACAAAACATGTGATATAAGTATGTGAGATATCATACATTCTAAACATGAATATTTAATGTTATTACGTAAGTTTTTAAGATAAACAAACCATACAAACTATTACAGGAGAAGTCATATGGAAAAGAAATAAGAAAGAACTACAGGGGGTGCCAGCCGGTCAGTTGGACCGGCTGCCGGGTACCCAGCTAGTACCTGAGCATTACCAAACAACAAAAATATACAGGGGATCCCCAGCCGGTGGATGTGACCAGCTACCGGCTAACCGGTTGGGGTTATATGCCAAAAGAAAGAAAAGAAGGAAAATGGGGAAGGGGGAGTTCCAGCTGCTTGGCAGGCGGCCGGGTGGCCGACTGGGACTCGCAGGGTATCAAAATCCAACAAATTTATACGGAGTTTCCCAGCCTGTCGGCTGACCGGTGGCCGGTCGGCCGGCTGGGACTCATGCACTAACAAAATTCCCCCAAAATGACCATTTCACATCAGACGAGTTCCCAGCCGGTCGGCTGACCTGCAGCCGGTCGACCGGCTGAGGCAACAAACACGCAAATCACCAACAACAAAAACCAAACTCAAACTCCATGGTTACCATTAAATTCCAACAACTTTTACCATATTAAATGCATACTAATCATCCCCAATCATTGTGTAAAATCTAATTAAAGCAAACCCAAGCACATTTATTACCCAACAGAAGTTCCGACATGTTAAATAAGCATAATTATCCAATCTAGTGCAATTTAGCATAGGATTAATGGAAGAGAAACATAGAAGGTGAAATTCACATATAAAAGGGCAACAAGCATGTTTCATCATGAAATTAAAACAAAGATTGTTTCTTTCCTAGCTAAAACAACAATTAAAGCATTAAAACACGCATTGATATTGAGTAACCCATCACCATTACCTTGATTAGCACTTCAAATCCTCGATTCCCAAGCTACCCATCAATCTACACGAATCCCTTGACCCAAAATCTTCAATGCCCACCCTTTTACCGACAAATAATATAGTAGAAGCTTAAACCGAAATTTATGGAAAATCGGTCGTAAAAGAAGGTTAAAAGTTTTATATTTTATTGGCTAGAAATAAAGAAGACGGTGAGAGGATTCCGAAACATTAAACAAAATTGAAGTACGTTAAGAAACGAAGAAGTTATGCATGTCTTAAGTTTAGATCTAGAAAATGGGTTTTATAAAAAGTTGAAGTAAATGGGTATTTGATGTTATGAATAGGAAGAGGAAGATGAGAGGAGAATATTTGTATAAAAATCGTCGAGTTTCGTTGAGAGACGGAGAAATGGCTTCCGTCTTAACTTTAGAATGTTGTGAAGGTTTAAGGGCCGTTTTTGGTTGTTTAAGGGTGAAGATGATGGTGAATGAATATGTTGCTGAAAAATAATAATAATAATAATAAAAATTCTGGTTTGGGGAGGCTCTCCTTTGGGGAAATTTGGCGATTGCTCTGCGATTCCTGGTTTCCCTTGGCGGATTATGGCTCGTCTGGGACGTCCGCCGAAGAATCAACAATTAAATCTCTCCTCTCAGCCTTCTATTGTAAGTACTGCGACTCCTAAGGAATCTATTACTGTAAATAATCTAATTGATTCTGCTTTGAAATCTGGGATTAAAAATCTCGTCCTAGATTCGTCTCCTGGCTCTCGATCTGAAGTTTCTGGTGTTGTACGGGAGGTACCAACTTTGGGCCCTACTTCTGGAGGTCAATTGAAGCATACTGTGCTTCCTATGGCTAATGATTCCACTCTTGATAAGTTGTCACCATTGGTGAGTTGTCCAGTTGCTAAACCTTCCCTTCCTTCTTGGAAAGAGAAGATACTGGCAGTTTCGCAGGTGGGTATGGAACTCCATCAAGTGCAGGATTCTATGCCTGGTAATGAAGTCCGAATTGATGCTGAGGATATTAAAGATGAATTAATCTATTGGGAGAATACTATGGTTGGACAATTCTTAGGGGGCAAACCCTCTTTGACTCAAGTAAAAGATTTTGTAGCCAAACATTGGAATAGTGTTAAACTCCCGGAGGTAATCTACTTTAAAAAGGGATGGTTCTTCTTTCGGTTTGCTGATTCTAAAGATATGAATTCTATTCTTAGAGGTGGTCCTTGGAGCTTGGGGGGTAGAATGCTTGTCATGAAGAAATGGAACCCTCAGTTTGGGCATGAATTGGATAATGTCTCAATTGTGCCTGTGTGGGTTATTCTCCCTGATCTGGATCCTCTTTTCTGGTCTGTCTCAGCTTTGAGTAAGATTGCTAGTAAGATAGGTAAGCCTCTTTATGCTGACCCTGTCACCACCCATAAGGAGAGGCTCTCCTTTGCGCGGATACTTATTGAAGTGGATGTTGCTAGCACACTTCCTGAACACATTCTACTGCATACTCCATTTGATGAGAAAATCTTGCAGAAGGTTGATTTTGAATGGATTCCATACTATTGTACACATTGCAAAAAATTGGGTCATGAAAAGAAATTCTGTAGAATGCTAAAGAAATTGGCCCAAGTTAATCCAGTGACTGATCAAGCCACGCTTGTACCTGATGTGGTTGCAGAGGAGATAAAATCTAGGCAAGCTCACAGGCCTGAGGGATTGGCTGAGTATGGTGGGTCTAATACCCAGCCCCCTGCTCTAGTCCAGACCACTCAGCCTGTGGTGGCCAACTGGAGGGTAGTAGGAGGAAGTGAGTATGGTGGAAGTGGACATGACAGGTCTGAGAACCATAAACATGTTCACAACCAGCACCCAGCTCATGTACCCCCTAGCTCCTGGAAGGTTGGTCATGGGGGCTCAGGGAAAGAGGGTACTGGTGGGTTTTTAAGCCGTAGACCACACTCTCCTGACTCTGAGCTTGCCAGCACTGCTGAGCATGATTTGGTGATTAACAATGAGAAACTTGTTTCATTATCCACGTCCATCATTGATGACGTGGTGAATGTTAGATTTCTTGCTGTGCCTAAGAAGAAAACAGGTAAAGTAAACCAACAGCTACCCAAGCCTATTCAGCTAGAGCAAGGGTTTCAGGTTTTATTGGAGCAGCATGTGGAGACAATAGAGGGGGCCCCTCCTCTTCCATCTCTATGATTGTTGGTGCTTGGAACATTAGGGGTATGAATCATGCCCTTAAACAGTGTGAAATTATTGACTTTTTCAGAAATTCTAAATTGGATATTTTAGGTGTTGTTGAAACTCGAATAAAGGCTAAGAAGGCTGACTATTTAAGGAGGTCTATCTTTAAGAGTTTTAATGTTTTGAGTAACTACCAGTATCATCACAATGGTCGAATTTGGGTACTTTGGAAGGATCCTAGGCTTGGTGTTAAGCTCTTGTCTGCTGGAGCCCAGTGGATGCACTTTGAGATTTGTTGTTCTTATTGTACTCCCATTCATCTCACCTTGGTTTATGCTGCAAATGATGGGGCTACTAGGAACACTTTATGGGATTTTATTACTGCTGCTGCTTTGGGTATTTCTAAACCCTGGATGCTTCTTGGTGACTTTAATTGTGTTAGGAATTTAGATGAAAGAATCAGCTCTTCTCCTCCTTCTTTCTCTGATATTGAGGATTTTAATAATTGCATTCAGGCTGCTGGGCTTGATGATCTGAATACTTCTGGATGTGAGTTCACTTGGACTAACAAACAAGAGAATGATGATTTGAAATGGATAAAGCTTGATAGAGTATTAATAAATGCTCTGTGGACTCTCACTTTCCCTGATTCTTTTGCTAATGCAATGGAGCCTAGTATCTCTGACCACTCTCCCCTTGTGGTTAAGGTGACTTCTGGGAGAACATACTCTCCTAGGAAATTTTGTTATTTAAACTGCTGGGGGGATCACCCCACTTTTTCTTCCACTATGCACTCTGTGAGGTTGTCACATGTTTAGACTCATCTCCCATCTGAAACTTGCTAAAAGCACACTCAGGAGCCTACATAAGCAGGCTTTTACTGGAATTCAGCAAAAGGTTATTTTGGCTAAGGAGAATTTGATTGCTTGTCAGAGACTTATTCAGACTGATCCTTTGAATGGCCAACTCCAGGTTGATGAACGCTTATTTAAAGAGGAGTTCTGTAGACTCAAACAAATTGAGCTTAACATCAGCTATCAAAGATCTAAGGCACATGATATCCAGATGACTGATGGCAATACTCGTTATTTCTTTGCCAAAATTGCTCAGAGAAGGAATACTAACAATATAGGATGCATAAAGGATCATTCTGGTAAAGATTGTTCTTCACCTGCAGACATTGAAACTGCTTTCCTTGATTTCTACAAAGATCTTCTTGGAAAGGACTCTCCTGTTTTACCAGTTGATTTACAAGTCATTAGGGATGGACCTACTTTGTCTGTAAACTTGGGGCATGATCTTTTGAAGCCTGTCAGGCCTGAGGAAGTCAAGGAAGCTTTGTTCTCTATTGGGGATACAAAAAGCCCAGGACCTGATGGATACTCTGCTGGGTTTTTCAAAAAGGCTTGGGGTATCATTGGGATAGAGTTCACTGCTGCCATTCTTGAATTCTTTCAGACTGGTAAATTGATTCATGAGGTAAACTCTACTCTCATCTCTCTTATTCCTAAGTCTGCCAGTCCTAAATCTGTGATGGAATATCGTCCTATCTCTTGCTGCAATGTTATTTATAAAACCATAAGCAAGGTTCTGACTAATAGGCTTAAAGATGTCATGCCTTCTATCATTGGAGAAGAGCAAGCTGCTTTTGTACATGGTCGAAACATATTTGATAATACCATGCTAACTCAAGAGCTTGTTAAGGGGTATACTAGAAAGTTTCTAACTCCTAGATGTATGATAAAGGTTGATTTTAAGAAAGCTTTTGATTCCATCAGTTGGTCTTTCATTGATCAGATTCTCCCTAGTCTTGGGTTTCCTAGCCAATTCATAAGCTGGATCATGGCTTGTATTACTTCTCCTAGATATTCTTTGAATATTAATGGTTCCTCTGTTGGTTATTTTGAGGGGAAGAGGGGCCTCAGACAAGGGGATCCCCTTTCTCCTTTACTTTTTGTTATTTGTATGGAATGCCTTTCCAGGAAGTTAAGGTCCTTGTCTTTATCTCCTGGGTTTAGTTATCATCCTAAGTGTGTAAAAATTGGGCTAACTCACCTGTTATTTGCTGATGACCTCCTGATTTTTGTGAGGGGTGATCTCCCCTCTGTTCTGGCTGTTAAGGAGGCTCTTAGAGTATTTGGCTCTTGGTTTGGTCTTCTTCCTAATGATCATAAGACCAATATTTACCTTGGAGGTGTTTCCCCTGATATCAAGAGACTTATTTTGCAATCCACTTCTTATGTGGAGGGGGATTTCCCCTTCAAGTACCTGGGTACTCCTCTCAATACTTCTAGACTCACGGTTCCCATGTATCATGATTTGTTGGGAAAGATTCAAGCAAAAATTGATCATTGGACTTCACATACTTTATCATATTCTGGTAAGATACAGCTCTTAAAATCTGTTATTTTTGGTATGGAGAGTTTTTGGTGTGCCTGCCTCTTCTTGCCACAGGAAATTATTGGTAAAATTGAGCAGCTTTGTAGACAATTTCTATGGGGATACAAGCAAGGGAGCAGAAAGCACATATTCATGAGTTGGTCTCAGATGTGTAGGAAGCAAATTGCAGGTGGGTTTGACATCAGGGAGATACTGAGCTGGAATAAATCTCTGATAATCAAATGGCTTTGGAAGCTCACTCAACTTCATCACAACTCTGTTTGGACTAGATGGTGTCAAGCCTATTTAATTCAGCAGGCTGACATTTGGATGCTTAATGCTAAGGGATCTGATTCTTTTGGTTGGAGGAAGATACTCAGCATTAGAGATGAATTTCTGCAAACTATAGGTAATGGGGATGCCATGAAGACTCTGCAAGATTGCACTCATCAGGGACAGCTTGATACAAGCTGCATTTACAATATCTTTAGAGGAGTTTTCCCTACTCTCACCTGGGCTAAAGCTACTTGTGATAGTGCTATTATGCCTAGGCATCGCTTTGTGACAGTCCTTGCTGCCCAGAACTATCTTCCCACCATTGATAACCTGATTAAGAGAGGTATAATTCTGGTCAACAGATGTGCACTTTGTGAGAAGCAGCAGGAATCTGTGCCCCACCTGTTCTTCCAGTGTGGCTATTCAAATGAGCTTGCTCAAAAATCTCTAGGTTGGCAGCAGGTTCATCGTAGGATTCTTAGCTTAAAACATGAGCTAAATAAACTTGGTCTGAATAGGGGACGTAGCTGGAGGAAAGTTTGGGCTCGCTGCGCTTTCAATGGGCTGATCTATTTCATCTGGCAAGAGCGTAACGCAAGAATATTTAATGATGTAAAGTGTGATGTAAACACACTTCTATCTCGTCTAAAATATGTCATTAGTCTTAGGATATATGCATGGATGAATGGCATACTATCCGAAGAAGTAGTTGATTCTCTTGTTAACTAGACTCCTTCTGGTTGTACTCTAGTGGCTCTCTTTGTATGGATTCTTTTCTTCGTTTAATGGAAGTTTGAATTCTTGCAAAAAAAAAAAAAAAAAAAAAAAAAAAAAAGTTGCTGAAATTTGAGGAGGAAGAAAGAGATATTTTTTGGGTCTATTTTTATAAGATGAATAATAGATGGCCCAAATTTCATGTTGGGTCAACTTACTTGGATTTTCGCGTAGAATCCGATTATGAACTCATAACAGACTGGAATGCGACGGTTTCTACCCAACTAAAATAAATTCTACTTAACATTAATTTAAAGCCACGGAATCAACAATTATCGACTTAAAATATTTTAACTAATAAAAGTAAAAGACGAATTTATAAAATTTACGACTTTGCTAAATATTCATTATTATAAAATCTGGGGTGTTACACCTAAAGGACAATCCCCTAATCATGTACATTAATTAATTGTATAACGATACAGATTAATTAATCCCTTAAATTGAACTAAGTTTTTATTGTAAGTGAGAATTATATCTTATTGTAATTTGATTAAATAAGATTCATTGTTAGTAATTTAATTGTTATATTACTAAGAATGCATTATGTTTATGAAACATTTGAGGTAAGCAAAATTGGTTGATTATAATTACAAATTGGTGTAGATTATATTAACCAAATATGAGATGACCCATTTTATTTACATGTAATTATAAAATGTGACTTAAAATATTAAGTCTAATTATTTGTTATGAAATTGCATTTAAATTGGTTAAATGCACATTTATAAGCAAAATTAAATGTTACATGTCACATGTCACATGTGTGACAAATGACAAATTGCAAAAATAAAATGGACACCCATATTACAAGGGTGCACCGGTTTTGTTGTGTGTTATAGGGTGATTAGTTTTTGTGTATTATTCTAATTGAGAATTAGACACAATCATACACTAGACTATTACCAATACTCAAACTTATGCATTATTAAGAACAAAATGAAAGGGACAACACCCACCAATGTGGTGTGGGTGTGGCCTGTCCATGTAATCAAGACAAAGAGGACAAGTTTCTTCTCATATAACTCACATAATCTTATTTCATTTTGCATGCAATCTCCACTTCTCTCTAATTTACTTTCTTACTCTAAAAATTTAATAAGTTTTCACAAAATTCATAGTTCATATTCTCTAATAATATACTAGTGTAGTATTAAGAGTTATTAGATAATTTTTAAAGGGTTGTTACATTTTATACTAGTGTAGTATTTTGTAGAGATTAAGGGTAGTCTTGGGTGCAACTTAGAGGAGTGTTCTTATACTAAGAACTTGGAGATCATCCATATCATACTAGCTCAAGAACAATATTTGAAAGGAGTTCAAATATTGTGCCCATTTCCATATAAGCAATGTAAGAAATTGTTCTTTTCTTATTCTTTTGTTATGCATGCATAAGATCTAAATAGTTTAAATCTAAATTATTCATAAGATGATATTAGAAATGTCTAACATCGAGTTTAAGAAACTTAAAAATTCCGTAATAGAAACGCGGGAATTTTCCTTCCGCAGAAGGAAACCTTTTGGGAAATGACGCATCAGGTGATGCGCCTCTTTGAAGAATCACAGTCCTGCTGCGCCTCTTTGCAGTTTGTTCTATCGAAACTTTGAGTTGTTCTTGAACTCTTTCACATTTTCTACTATAAAAGGAGAGGTCCGTTCTCACTTTTAAGGCACGCGAGTGTTGTTCCCCTTCTCTTTTCTCTTTGCATTCTAGACCTTGCTCTAAGCTATCGATATCTACATGCTTGGTCAATCGACCACGTAAGCTCAGATCCTTCTGGGTACCCGTCACGTTTGGATAGGCTGACCAATTTGACCACTACACAATCAATCAATCAATTTGAGTCCTTTAACGAGGGCACTTTCTTCATACATTCGGGTCGAGCTATCACTAAACATTAACTTAGTTAATCCTGTTTCGTCAACATGTAAGTCTGAGGGTGTTAATCCCATTTCGTATTATTTATTTATTCATTAATATAAGATTTACGTCAGAAATAGATTCAAAACCGATTTCAAATTAAAACCCTTATCATAAAACCTTTTTAAGTAATCATCAGACGTCGAGAAGAAACGCAGAAGCATCTGCACCTCTTTCAGAGGCTTCCTGCTCCTGCTCTTCTTCTTCACCTTCTTGTTTCTACGTCTTTATTTTCCTTTTCTTATTTTATCTTTTCTTCGTACATAAATCGTATTTAATCTTTTATAAATCGTTTTGTTCTTGGCTTAGATCCCTAATAATTCAATATTAGCGGGTTTTCATCTTTGAATCAAATTTGGGTTTTAGAGGTTCGATTCGTTCATATCAAGTCTCTAGACTCATTGTTGATACAAATTGTGGTAAATAAAATTTTCAATCACCTTCACTTGAGTCATAGATCGATATTTAATCGTAAATACACCAAAGATAATTAACTGCTTGCGATTCTGACTTCACAGTCAGAATTCAACTGAAGAACAGACGCAAAGAGTGATGCGCCTCTTCCAAGGACGCAGCTGTTGCTGCGCCTGTTCTGGATTGACTTCTGACCCTGAACGTCTGTTTTCGCCTTTACATAGCTTTAATTACGTGTTTAATTAATTATTAGTCGTATTATCACTCCTAATCTATCTTTTAGTTTTTCAAATTTTTTCCCTTTCTTCAATTCTCCGTTTTGAGTATATTTCTGACGTAGATCTTCGTAATCCATTATAATCTCATTTAGTCCTTATAATTGTATGATTTCTTTGCCTTTCGTATATAATTAATTCTAATTCCCAATTCAATATAATTAAGTGCTAATTACATGTTCACCGACATAACATGCTAGGATTAAAATGTTGGATGTTGCATTGCATGCATACAATTATCGATACATATCAATACGAACGATTTCCCTAATCATTAGTAGAGGCTGCTATCGAGGCGGGCGAGATTAGGTGTTCGATTAAAGAGCTTCCTAATACGTACCCTCACCCCTTACCCCAGATCTCTGTGAACATCCGAGTTCATTGGCATCCACGAGAGTCATTTTCGACATAGAATGCTAAGGGTTACGAGTTCTTAGTGTTCATGTCATTACTTTGTATCTTGACATGGCATAAAGTATTCGAACAGTTCCAATTTCCAATAAAAATTGGTGGCGACTCCACAAATGCGTATTTCTACGCTTGTTTCGATCCGTAGTCCCGCCGTGTACAACATTGAGCACCATTCAAATTCAGAGAATAAGAAGTAGAAGAGACACAGGTCATAATAATCAATCTAAAGATCAAAGGGAACATCAGAGCCTCCAACATTTGATCCACAAATTGCCATTCAATCGAGTCATATGCTTTTTGTAGATCTAGTTTGAACATACATCTTGGGGAGGCCATTTCACTGTTATACATTCTAACAAAGTCTTAACAAATGAGGATATTCTCTAGAGCACTCCTACCTTTAATAAAAGCACCTTGGTTTCTATTGATTATCTCAGGTAAAATGATAGAGCTTTGTAAAGAGCATTGCAGCAAGCAATAGGCCTGGAGTGCTTCACAATAGTCGTCCTATCCTGTTTAGGGATTAGTGTAATAGTAGTAGCATTCACTTGAATAAGTAGCTGACCTGTCTCAAAAAAATTTCTGACAGTTGCACAAACCTCCACTCCAATAACCTCCCAAGTGCAACAGGAGTAATCAAGGGAAAGCCTAAATTTCATGGTCATGATTAGCCTTACAAGACTCCAAGCTTATGGGTGCTTCAAAGTCACCAAATCCTACTTAAAGCAAATGTGATCGCAGCAGGAACAAGATAAGGGTCATGTTCTTGGCAACTTAATTTAAGCTACACTCATTTAATCTTGATGATCTTTATATGGTTGGAAAGCTTAGTGTCTTAGCTACAAAATGAAGTTGGAACCACCACCATATCAGGTGTGTAGCTTGCTCTATGGTTGCTATAAGACAGCCCCTACAGAAGAGTGCAATGTAGAGATCAGCCTGACCCCCTGTTACTAAATGCATCATAGCTGAAGGTTGGATGACTAGAATTGAGTGATTCCAAATGGAGGAAGAAGCTAACTCATTTAGCTTCAAAATGGCACCTTGGGTTACTCCTACATCATCCTAAAGAGAAAGTTATGGCCTGAGCAAAACGGGTATAGTTAGTGGCAAGTCTGCTGGGTATGTGATTAAGACCAATCTGCACTCAAAGTTGCATAACTCAAAATCTACTGAATGTTTAGGGGTGATTCTTTTTGGAGGAGAAAGCTAACATCCATAGATTTCACATGAGCTATCATGGGTCTTCAAGTTCATCCTGAGCAGAGAGTTATGAGTGTTACAAAATACAATCAGAAGGGTCCATGTCCTATCTCACCCGGTTCAGGTCTAACATCAAAGAGCTTCGTCCAAGGCAACCCCTAATATGAATTAAGTTGTTCCAAGGCCTAATACTCTTAGTTTAGGGTCTTAGGAAGAGAAAAGTCCAGGAAAGTTTTTGCTAATTCACAATAAAAGAGCAGGTTTAGCTAAGAACAAACAAATGGGTCCAGATAGGGACATTTCAGCATTGTCTTTTACCAAGGCTGTTTTGGGTGCTATATTTGGCTAGGCAAGACAAGGGCACGACTTGAAAGTCATCCTAACCCTTTGTACTTGAAGATGGTAGCTGCCAAGCCCAAGCTCCAAGGTCTTACACATCTTAATTGACCTTGCACAACAAGACAAAGAGGAGCAGCCTGTTTTCTGTCTTATGCTTTATGCTTTATTACTTTATGCTTTTGTATCCTAGTTAGTATTCTGATTTGTGTAAGGCCAAGGCCACGACTTATTGTACATTAGATGATGCATTTGAGACCCTTAGATGTGTCTCTCTTGGCCTATATAAGCCTTGCTTTGTAACCTAATGAAATCAGATTTGATGAATGAATGAAAAATTGAAACCTTTGTTTCCAATTTCTAAACTCATGGCTGTGTGCTTGAGTGAACCTTCTTGGCTTAGTGCTGGAAGTTGTGGTATTCTCATTTGCTTTGTGCTTTGAGGACTCACTTATCTTGGTCATTGGCTTTGTGCTTTGACTAAGAGAACCTCTATCCATTGGCTGTGTGCTTTGGAAGAGCCTATCCTTGTTTCATTTGTTTAACTTTCAGTCTTGTTTTCGAACCATTTGTGTGTGTGTGTCCAAGCCATCAAAACCTTACTCAAATCAATACTTTTCTGAGTATTTACAGTGCAATTGGTTATCAGAGCTTTGGTTTGTGAGTTTATGTTTCCCTACCTACATTATAAACACAAAAACAACCTGTTTTCAAGAGAGGAGTGCAATCTGATTTGTGTGAGTAAATCAGTAGCAAGGTTTGTTATGCCTTATGTTCCATGTCAAAGAATGAAGCCTTGTGACCTTGGTTCCATCTCCAAGTCCTTAGAAGAAGCTAGGGGGAAGTTGCAAGCTCTTACAAAAGGGTATGATGGTGATGTGCTTCCAAAGAAGGCAACCAGCAACTATGGTGTTCCAAGGGAGCCTAAACCACCTGATTTGTACCAAGGGAAGTACCACCTGCCACATGAGTGTTCTAAGCCCTCTCCTACCCTTGGGAGCAAAGGTAAAACACCATTACTTCCTTCCTTTAATGGTGAAAACAGTAGAGCATTTGTGTCTTGGTTGTATGATGTTGAATGCTACTTTGAGCACAAGTGTTATTCTGAAAAAAGGAAGCTTGAACTTGTTGTGTCTTGTTTAAAGGATTTTGCTTTGCTATGGTATAATACTCTTAAACTTTCAAGGAGAATCGAGGGGAAGGGTATGATTAGTTCTTGTTTTAAACTTAAAAGGAACATGAAACAAGAGTATCTACCTTGTTCTACCATGGAGGATTTGTGGACTGAACTAAAAGCCCTTAAACAAAGTTCATTGTGTGTCCTTGAATATGCTAAGTTGTTTGAGGAACTACACTTTGTTTGTGATATGAATGTTGAGGTTGTGCAAAAGGGAATTAGATTTTACCATGGCTTGAAATCTGAAATTGCAAAGAGAATTGATGTAGAAGTGTTGTATCCATATGATGATTTGCTTGAGTTAGCCTTATATGTTGAGAAGATCTTAGTAAGGCCTACAAATCATGAGGTCTTAACTAAAGGGGATAGTTTAGAAGCCATCAAAACAGTTGGGAAAGATAAGAGTTTAGGCCAAATGGTTGTTGTGTCATGCTTGGATGTTGCTTGTCCTAAGTCTAAGCTTAAACCAAAGGTCATGAGTACATGTGCTGAAGTGAAACGGTCATGTAGTGCTATCATTGAGAACCCATGTTTTGAAAATAAAACCTCCTTGAACTCAACCTATGAGCCTACTAATGAAGAAGAGAATAGCCTTGTCCTTTCTTGTGGAGCCATCAATGAGCAAGCTACTGATTTGGGTCCTATAAAGGTGATTGTCGACCAAGGACTACTTGAGCATCAAACCATGAATTTTGGACAGTCCATGGTCATGTTCAATGGTGGTAGTTGTTGGGAGTCGATCAAGGGTGAAGCAAAAGAAGTGTCTTGGGTTGTTCCATGCTCAAGTGTACCAAATCTGATCTCCTACACAAGGCATGATTCTTGCATCTTAAATTTCATCTTGAGAGGTATATCTTGTACTCTTGCATCCCCACACTTTCATTATTACATGTTGATGAGGTTACAAGTTATTCTTGCTCATTTGGGTGCAACCTCATACATGTTAAGGAGTGAAATTGATCAATCTAAACCCTACTGTCCAGCTATGATCTTCTTGTGTTTTAAGATGAGTAATGCTCAAAATGGTTGTGAGAACTTGTTGAGATTATGTGGAACACCAAGGGGAGGTTCACTACTTGATGTTGCTCAAGTTTTAGTTCATTTGGTGTTGTATATGATGAGTCCAATGCACAAAAACAATAGCTGCCCACTTGAAGCTTTCTCGTGTTCTACTTGTTGTATAAGCACTCGTTTGGATGTGTGCTATGTGAATGATGCTTGTTTTGATGTGAGTGACCCTTTGTATAACTTGATATCTACTGAAGAGGAGCTGAATGTGAGAAGAGGTACCCTAGGGGCTGATTTGCTTCTTGCTTATGCTTCACTTAAAGAGTGTTGGTCACCTAAGGATGTTAAGGGAGTAGTCAATGAGAACAAATCAAGCTTGGGGTGCAAATATGAACATTTTGATTTGGGTACCACATGTATTGGGATACTTGATAGGAGGTTGAGTCCAAAGCTTGCTATGAGTACATTTCATCCCGGTGGAACACAATCCCCAAATGATAGACAAGCTCATGATACTACAAGAAGAATAAGGGTACATATGAAGTCTAGGGAGGATGTCATACACCTCGCATTTGATCCAGGAGGAACAAGCACTATTTGGTTGAGTATGCAATCTAAAGTTGGGAATGGTACAACATATCTTTTGCCATTTACCATTCTAGTATATGATCCAGGAGGAGGCCATGAGAGTCTATTACTTAGAGTTGTACTTGATCTTTGATGGTTAGAAGAACAAGCTCCTTGGCAACAAGTCTCTTCATTTTGATCCACAAGAATTTGAGGGCAAATTCTTTTGAAGAAAGGGAGTTTGCAACAGGAGTAATCAAGGGAAAGCCTAAATTTCATGGTCATGATTAGCCTTACAAGACTCCAAGCTTATGGGTGCTTCAAAGTGATCGCAGCAGGAACAAGATAAGGGTCATGTTCTTGGCAACATAATTTAAGCTACAATCATTCAATATTGATGATCTTTATATGGTTGGAAAGCTTAGTGTCTTAGCTACAAAATGAAGTTGGAACCACCACCATATCAGGTGTGTAGCTTTCCCTATGGTTGCTATAAGACAGCCCTATGGTTGCTATAAGACAACCCCTACAGAAGAGTGCAATGTAGAGATCAGCCTGACCCCCTGTTACTAAATGCATCATAGCTGAAGGTTGGATGACTAGAATTGAGTGATTCCAAATGGAGGAAGACGCTAACTCATTTAGCTTCAAAATGGAAACTTGGGTTACTCCTA